>JAHDVE020011000.1:0-87117 GCA_022606495.2 Halesus radiatus
ATTATCATAATATCCGTATTGATAATTGGTTTGATCATGAATACTCTAATTTCTTTCACGAATAATAGTTGTTTATATTGAACAAAAAAACAGCTTAAAGTCAGCCAAATTAAGTTAAAAATTTTCCAAAACTAAAAGAATACATGTTTTAAATACAAAACATCATCGAAAAATAAAAAAATTTCATACTAATCCAAAAACAGAATGCTCACGTGATGTCAGATGTTCCAAATGCAATGGTACCAACATAACACGGTGTTTTGAGGAGCTGATTTTTTATTCACTTTTAAATAACGATTTATATTTTTTACGTATAATTATTATATATAATGAAAGTTGTATATTCAGAATCGTCGTTTGTTGATCTACATGAATATATATTTTTAAAGTCATTATATTTTTCACTGGAGTTCCTCATTTCATAAACCTAAAGAGAAAGAACCATGTAAACAAATCTAATATATGTGGGATAACATAGTTCAGAACTAATGGACAATTTTTGGTTAAACTAATTAGAGTGGAATTATTTATTTATTTATTTACGCCCTTGGGGCTTTTACATAAAACAAGTCTTAAATTACAACAAACAGTGCAATACAATTATGTAACATAAAAATAATAACAACAATATTGTGTATTTTCAAAATTTACCACGAGCGAAAATTTATACCGCATGATACATAGTATTAACAATAATTTTAAGAAGAAAAATACGGAATATACATAGGTTAAATATATATATATACATAAGTATAAAAAATATAAAAGAGAAAAGTACAGGGAAAGTGGATAAAGGTAACTGGAAGATTTTTATGACACAAAATTATAATTTAAAAGCAGCTAATGTGGTATCTACATAGAGTACAATGAGTAGGTTATTTTAAATACAAGTATAAATACAAATAATAACATCGCAATAAAAAAATAATAATAAAGTAAATAATAAAAAATAGCTAAAAAATCCCGGCGCAAACTGTGTGTTGAGGAGTGAATACAATCAACAGTAAGTTTAGCTGACAAACAGCTTTAATGCAGTAATATTTGTACGTTGATATCCTTTCAATATTTATAGCATCGTCCAAAACATATTTATCTCAAAAATATCATATTTTTAACATTCGCTTTGGGCGAGAACCATAAAATAAAATAAAATTTAAAACACGAACATTTCAGGTTTTTATTCCAAGGATTTCGATTAGGATTAAGTTATTAAAGCTTTCACTTTATTGTAGTATTAATGATTGAAAGTCCAGGTTGGACTAAAGGTTCTATGTTCGAGTCTCATTCGCGACCATTTCATATTTTTATTTAAAACAATTGATAACATTTTCAATAAATATTATATGAAATCCTATGTTAAAGTTTTATAATAAAGCACACGGATCATATATTCGATTTTGTACAAATGAATGAGATTTTATACTTGGTAGTGGTGGGCGAAGCGGATCGGTTTAGTGAGCCGGATCACTAAATCAGCTCCCTGTAAAGACAATCCACATGACAACTGGACGAAAAAAGTATAGTGTAAGAGCGTCTTAAGGACGTCTTTAGGAAGGCCAAGGGAGTGAGGGAGAGGGCATGGTGCGGGGGGACACGAATCGTCGTTCAATCGAGCCAATCGAGAAATAAATATTCAAATTTTCTCATTAACACATATATAAATAAAAATTAATGATAAGAAATGTAATATGTTCAGGCGAAAGAAGTCTAAAAGTAATAAATAAAAGAAAATTTCTCACAATTTAATAAAATTATTTTATTTCCTTTCTACACCACCATATAAATGTCTGTACAAACCTACTAGCTTATTTAATATTATTTCATTTATGAGGGAAGAGGGAGTAAAATCGTATTACGTAGGTTACCTAATATTTATTTTTTGAATTTTTGATTTCTATAATTTATTAAGAATGTGTTTCACGGAAGATCTATAAAAATGTAAGGAAAAACCCAATTCCGCCAACGCGTACCAGAGGTGATAGTGTAGAATATTGCCATCTCAATATATGGAAAATGTCAGGAGTTGGAGGGATTGTCATATTTCTACGATATTTGCTTTAACTAAGGTTAAAGTGTTAAACTCTGTTAAGGAAATAGACCTGATTACACAAGGACTTGATTCATCTTCTTTCTTCTTTTCTTCTCTATCCACTATTAGTAGCATCAGCATCATACCATTCTTCAAATGAGGACACCACAGATCCACTGACTTCGAGCAGATTGAATTCTTATGCAGTAATCGCATAATTCAAAAATCTTAAATAATTTCATCACAGGAAAGAAGGAAAAATGCTGAGAGTATTTGATTCCACCCTTTATAAATTCAAAAATATTGTTTTTCAAACACATCCGTTTAAAAAAAAACAGTGGGAGCAGAATAAATCAAGAAGTAATAAATTTAAAATATCTCCTCGCCAATTTTCCAGCATCCCTCTTGGCAGCAACTACGGAGTTGCGGCTATCATCTTTCAGGAGATAAGGGCCGCTCCTCCGGCCCTGTTCTAATCGAGTCTTTGCAGCCTCACCTCCCGAGATGAGAGTTCCTGCTGCCTGATGACCGCGCAGATAACAGGTCGACGGGAAATAAATAAATCCTCCAAAGGAATAAAAGACTGGCGCGAAACGCCGCGGTGGCATTTTCTTGTGGGTACTAAGTAGGGTATTTACTAGGGTCATCTTTTAAAGGAAAGAGACTAATAATTCATTTAGTTTCGACCTATTCCTTGGCATTAACTTATTATTATCTTTTGTTAACGATGAAAAAGTACTTTTTTGAACAATTTTTATGTCTTCAAATATAATTATCGCCTAACAAAACAGCCAGAACTACTTACCCGTTCTTGTTCCACGAATGTTAATATTGTGAACTATAGGTACCACTATACTCGTACAATGCGAATTGTAGGTTATCTATAATCCATAATATAATCCCGATCAGAGAACACCATTCAAAATCAAAACGTTGCTTGAAATAGGTTTAGTCCTGT
The DNA here is from genome assembly GCA_022606495.2 of Halesus radiatus. NCBI lineage: Eukaryota > Metazoa > Arthropoda > Insecta > Trichoptera > Limnephilidae > Halesus > Halesus radiatus. The sequence continues at coordinate 2,988 of JAHDVE020011000.1, forward strand.
TAAGTGACCACATCTAAATAGTCAGGTATTCCCCAATCATCCTTTTCCCATCACCCCCCCCCCCCCACCACCCCTCCCAACTCTCTTCAACCTGACAATATACCCAATTGAGAATGCCATAGTCCCACTAACTCCGGGCAGTTGGAACTCTTCTATCGTAATCACTTTTTAAGCCCTCTATCTGAATATTCAGATTTTTTTAAACTTTCCTCTTTCCTTTTTCCTTCCTCTCATAACTCCCTTTTCACCTCTAACTTTCCCAATGCAGTATAAATATACTAAACACCCCAACCAGACTTTTTAAAATAACATACAAAAATTATTCAGTGAAATTTTCAGAAAAATTATAATTTTCCAGTGAAATTATAGTGTTTATCTTTTGTTTGTACAAACAGATCATTTTTCATACAATGCTACAACAAGAAATGTTTTCCATTTTCACAGTATCACGTTAGTTAAATAAAGGCGCAATTACATTAGGATTATACAGCTGTTGACTCCGCCCTACTTTCCCATCAATATTACCTACCACATGATCCACACCCTCGGGTCGTATTATTGTAGCACAGAGGTACGCAAACTACGGTAACTTATCAATTTCTCTGCGCTAAGCCAGTACGTGAACATTCTGACTAGAATTAGAAACTATTAACCTTCGGCGCTTTTTTGTTCGTACGGTGTTATGATGTTAGTCAGTATAAATAAACGCGTTTTTAGAATTTTGCAAGTGGTGCGGATTGATTTCAGTTCTTTTAAGATGGCAATATTTGTCAAAAAAAACCTTTCAATCACTTCACACGAATTAGCCCGCAGCACATTTGTAAGGCTCTTGTTATGGGGTGACAATATTCGTCATAAATTGCAGAAATGGATTTATACGAATTCTGTAGCACAAATATATGTTACTCTTACAAGGTTATGTTTATGTTTATCAATGAACCATAGAAATCATTATTTATTTATACGCCTAAAAGACTTTTACATAAAGGTTGTTATTGTGATAAATTAAAATGTAAATATACAGTGTACATAGGAGAATATCTGCTTTATATTGGAAAAACAACCGGTCAGTGACTGATTTGACATCGCGTCGGTGTCTCATCCAGGCGTCGTGAGTTCAATATTTCACGATACAACCAACATCATCCATTTACTGTGATGGTAGTGGGAGATTTTTAAATAATGTCAGGTTATCGGTAATGCGGGAAAATTTGTCTTTCTTTAAATAAAAATTATTTGTTTAAAAATAATAATGAAGATAATGCAATGGGTACAAAATAAAGGTAGATGGAATTATAAAATAGGTATATAAATACGCTAATATGGCTGTAGTATTACAACTGAATTTACAAATAGTACAATGAGAAAAAAAGAATTATGTAGGAATTGATTAACCTGTGGTGAATTTTTATGTAACTTCTTGTAAGGTGGCAATTTTTGTCAATGAACCCAAAAATCAATCTGCCAGAATTCGCCTGCGGCTCAAATAAAAATATTTTCTAAATAAATTCTTGTAAAATATTATATGGTAACAAAAATTACTTTAGCCTGATACGGCATGCGATACATGTAGTGAATTTTGAATTTTTTTTAATGATTTTTGTGACAAGTTAATTTTGTAGAATTACAAATAATTTTAATAATGCTGTAGATTATTTGACGCTTTAATGCGCTGTCACGTATGTAATATAATAATGTAATTAATTCTTTGTCCGGCTGTTCATTAAAGTTACGTCAACAGCCAGACTTAGCCCCCGCTGAACTATGATATAACATCCGATGATGCAGCCCCAAGATAAAAGCAGGAAATAAAATAATCACGCCCAATCTGGTAGGGGTGAATTTATGATAGTCAGTGGATCATTTTCACCCCTTTCTAAACACCGTCTCTGGACCGTCGAGTAAGACAAGCTACAGGCTTGCATGGGAAAGATTTTGTGTACTTATAACATGACAACGCTTTAAAAATCACTAAACTAAAAAACAAAAAGAAAAAAAATGTATGTAAGTATTCAGTATTTTTGCTTTGTTACCGTATCTTATTCATTATTTTTATATATCTTCGTGTTAAATATATATAGAAATATTTAATAACTTATTTTATGCTCTATTTCTTATTAGAATATTCGTGTAATGATAAAATGTTCCGAATAAAGCCTACGTCGGGGGATGTATCTGACTCTGGTGATGCACCTACAGCACAATTATCCATGTCACGCTGTAACAAATTCTTAATAATTCTTTCATCGCTGTCTCTACGAAGATTAATTCAACGTCATCGTCTATTTATTTTCACCCTGTGTCTCCATTGTGTTTTTACCTTAATCTCAATTGTGTTTTTACCTTAATTATAATTACCGCTGTCGGACACGTCCGCAGTCCAGTTAGGGTTGTCAACGCGAGACATGGACTGGACATTGGCCACTGTCAACCGGTACCGGTCCCGGTCCGTTTAGGATATTAACGGGCCGTCACACCCTTCGGGCGCCGCGTGAGTCTAGTTTCATCGCCATTAAAACACACTGCACTTAATTAAGCAAAGTAACAAAACCCCCGGAACATAGTGCGGAATGGCGGGACGGTCGTGGTGTGTAATTCCCGGTATAATTCCTCGATGAAGGCGCCCGGCTGACAGCGCTCCGGCCAGTTTGACGATTCCGAAAACAGACATTAATACTAATTAGTTTCGTAGATTAGATTAAACCGACGATTAATAGTGGCTAGTTTTGTTTATTCGTTTTCATGTCCTTGTAGCTTCCGATGTGTCAATGCCCTCCGTTTTAAGGTTTAAAATATTGAATTAAAATCAACAATTCGTGTGTTTTTCTTTACACGTAATTTAAAAAGTAAAGCAATTCGTAAAAAGCATTTCCTTCGTGGCTTGTCATAATATATTTAGTCTTAAAAGAAAAGTACTTCCGAAACCGATCGATTATTATATTAAATTGAAATGGTTCAAAACAAATTTATGCGATTATATTAAAAACTTATGCTTTTATTATTCGAATGTCATAAATTCATACAATAATCATAAGAATTATCTTAGAACAATCGATTTAAGTTCCTGTAGAAATTATCTCGGTACAAATACCCAATTTTACAGTAGTGCCAAATTCATTCATTACTTTTATAATATTGACTGAATCAAAATCAAGATGGCGTCGAGTGTGGGTTACCGGTTTTCCAAGAAAGATAAAATTTCTAAGGTAATTTGATGTTTCAAATTGATTTATAAAATTTGTACACAATACGTAAAAAAATGTTGAGATTATGATTACATTCATGGATATAAATTAAAGTTTTCGGATATTTCAGACTATACTTGCATATTATTACATGATATGTCAACAAAGTGTTATTTCGAAGCTCGCAGTTTCATTGTCTTATTAAATACTCTAACATGATGGGAGTCCCAACTCACGACAAAGCCCCGAGTCTGTTGGTCCAAATCTCCCGGTGAATGGTACGTCACTGTGGTCGGGTAATATAGTTAATACCTGCTCCGGGTATAATGTCATTGTTCCTACCGGTAAAGCGACACTCTCATGTTACGACTGTGCATGTCATAACAACTATGACGTCATTAATACCCAAGTTGATTAAGTTCACAATAAGCATCATTAATTGGCAGAACTATTTTCATCGTAAATTATTAAAATAATCATTTGATGTCAACGAAGTAAAATTACACAAGAGCGCAATTTTTTTTTTTATCTACCCTGGAATTTTACCTATTCTGTATTCATATAGGTGCGTTGATCAAGTTCATATACTAAGTATTATGTGTAAAATGATCTTTATTTGATCTATTTATACGATTTTTCTGTAAATTCTACACGGGTAGTTAGGAAAACGTATACGGTTTCAAATGGCAGCAATCCTCAAACTGTAATCTTTATATTCTGCATCCACAAATGTCTGAAAATGCGTGCAATTTAAAAACCAGTAAAATCCATTTTGAAAATTAAATTCCAGTACGTATTTCATATAGATTTTAAAATGTTACAGTATGTGGGTTTATTGTCTTTTGAAACCTTACACCTAATTACCCTATAGAATTATAGATTAATCATATGTAGTATTTCTTGAGTAAGCAACCTGTAAAATGTGAATTTTTAGGTTCTAACCGTAACGAAATAAAATTTCACAACCCTGCAATTTTTTTTTTTGCTAAATATGGATATCCTCATGTTTTTATGGTGATGCACACCGGTTTTACGATACATTTTTTTCTTCTTTTTATATATATTTAAATAAGTGCACAAACAATAAGGCATACTATCGTATTTAATGAACAGCTAAATAGTATTTAGTATATGTAATATAAATTTATAATTTTATTAAAGGAGAATACAATTTTTGACATCCTAAAATTTTGCACGATTTTTTTTTTCTGTGTGGTTTCACAAATCAGCCCTGTTATCTTTAGTTGTCAACGACTTACTTTTCATAAGCTACGGTGCTCAAAAATCTTTCAAATGGCCAAAATGAAGTCAAGCCGCAGGTAATAGTGTGTATTTGAAACTTATCAATATCATTATTCATTTAGATAATAATAACTGACTCGAGCGGAACCGGAGTGTAGCTACAAGTTTCACGGAAATATTAGCCCAAGAACTCCTTATAATGGAAGATATTTTATGGTATCACCTAAATTCAATTTTCTACACGTAAATTTGGTGTGATTTTCTGTTTTTTTTTTTTTAAGTTTAGTTTGCATAATTACGACGATTTTAATAATGTTATTCAGATAGGGAGACCTGAAAACTTCACGTTATTTTGGCGAAATACGAATTAGTCTTTGAGGAATTTCGGGTTATTTTAGGCAAAATTAGTGTTATTTTTCAGCAAAACCGGTAGTATTTTGCAGCAAAAATAGTTTTGTGTTCCGTTTTTTGAATTTTACTTAAAAAGTGGGAATTTTTTTAATGTTTTAATACGTATTTTATTTTTAATCTATTATTATAATTTTTTTATCGAACAAAGTATGACGGTTCTCGGCGTTTTCGACATGAAGTTAGCTGCGTTCTGTTTTATGTCAAAACTATAATCAATTAAATATTTAGAAAGTGTATTACTTTCTTATTATAATAAAATACCTGAAAATTTGCGTTGTTTACCTTGCAATTGGCAATTTTACGTAATTCCCGTGAAAATGGGAAAATTCGCATAAAATTTCGTTTCACGCATAGCGAAATTTTCAGGTTTCTTCAGTCATTCTACATCATTAGCAATTTTTATACGCCAAACTTAGTGTTTCGTGTAATTACTACTCTGTTACTTTAGTATATTCGAAATGCCCTACTTGTAAATCTCGTTATTTTCCAGTTTTGGTTCACTTCCACCGTTTTATCGAACCAACGTAAACGGAATGCATTATTTTTGTGCACAAAGCCACCAGGGCTACCGGAGACAATGGTGTGGACTCTATTATGCAAAAACACATCCAACTATCACACGCTGGCAGCGCTGGTTCATTTATAACGCGTATTCTGTGGCATTGTATCAAGATAAGCCACCGGTTCCGTGCGCCCGGCGCGGGCGGCCCGCACCGTGCGGTAGCACCCTGTGATCCGGTTTCCGGCGCTGACAGGACCGGTGTGCGGTCCTCAGCAATCCTGATTCATACCGGTAGTATATTATATAGATTTATTTGCTAATTAATCACTTTAATTATCATAATGCATGGAACTTTTGCTAAACTCAACATAACTTTAATAAAATGTTCTCTGTCTAAGTTTAAAACTAAAAATTATCCAGAATAGAACAATAAGATAAATTTTAAAATGTAATAAATACATACATAACAATACCGAAAATGCTCAAAGAATTATATATATAATGAATATTAAACAAAGATTTTTCTACAACGTTTTCTTTTTAACCTTCCTTTGGAGACAAACTACATTACAATAAAGACTTCAACATACACCATACAAGGCAGAAAGAAGATATTAGATTTAAAAATAAAATAAAAACTAAGAAAAAAAGCAAACCCCAGGAACAAATTTTTTTACTCTACAAAGGCATTAAAATGCATAGCTTACTCCTCAATTAAATATACCTAGATTAAACATATTTAGAATAAAATATAAAAACTATGTATGTAATAAGTATTAGAAATAAGCAATACGTAAATTGTAATGTATAAGTATTAAAAATATACAAAATGTAAATTAAGTTGTAAAAATATATAAGTTTATGAAGTGAACAATATGTGGACTATTTTAAGTTTAATAAAAAAAAATCGTGCAATTTACGTGCAAGTGAAATTGAAATAGAAAACCATTTTTAAATTAAATGTCGTTTTATTAGGAACCAAATAACAGCTTTACATAGCTTTCTGAGCAGGCAGTAAAAAATTTAACCTTTTTTGTAATCTCTCTATGTTGCTATTTTTTTTATATAAAGAAAGACAAATATACCCGATGATATATTTTGATGACTGGTTACGAATAACCTGACAATATTTGAAAATGTCCTACTACCATCAAAGTAAGCGGAAGATGTTGCTTGTGTCGTAATGGAGGACTTAGCCATCCGAGGAATTGAACTCACGACGCCTGGGTGAGACCCAAATGCGATGCCAACTCAGCCACTGACCGGTCAACATATACCTTGTCAGCAGAAGCTTACGGAAACAATATTTTTGTCACGGCAATAGTAATTTTAAACTATTTATGTCTTAACAATAATAAAGCATGAGTTATAAATAAGATAATTATAAATGTGAACAGACAAAAAAACTAAAAAAAAAAAGCTTTATAATTTATTTATTTTTTTTTAATAATTTCCACATAGCAACACTTCCGATGCCATAGATAATTTTTTAGATCTGTAAACAGGTTATTTTCTAAATTTAACACGGGTTTCATCATTTATACAAAAAGGTGAAAAAACTGTTTTCCACCCATTTTTTTTTGTTTTTGTTTCTTCAATTTGGGTTATGAATTCGGCTATTTATTATTTTATTGTCAAGGAGAAATTATTTAAGAGCCGTAAGAATTCCTTAAAATCAAGCTATTTGTGTAGCTGGCACTTCAAAGGACTATAAATTCGCTGATTATATATTTTACCTCCGTAAACATTTTTTGAGATCATTCTTAACAGTCTTTCGTGTCACATGATGCTGTCAGATCTAAAAGGGGGTGTGATTTTGACGGCTTTGGGAATGGAGGGCTGCTTACATCCGGTAGGTGGGAGGGTGGGTAAGGGAAGAGGGGGGGGTTGTTGTGGTGTGGAGGTTGGGAAGGGGACCCGGGGCCCGGGGGCACGCAGCCTGTCCCTGACATGTTTCCAATCTGTGCCGCGAGGGGACGCCATATTGTACCCCAAAGCCTGCCATAGAATAATCTTTTGTAATACGACGAAAAATCACAGGGATTAATAATCATAACACTCACCGCACTGATGTTATTCCAGAAATATATTTCAAAGGAGCTAAAATAAAAGTATTTGTAAAACATTCCATTCAAACAACTGTAAATTAGGTTTTTTTCCTGCGGGAATGTATATTTCGATGACTTGGTAGACAGGTATTAAATCACCATAAACCGTTTTTTTTAATACTACTGTTGAAAAATCGATTTAAATATTTCATAATATATTAAAATATCAACATAGAAGGATGTGATTTAGAGATGCCATACTTACACACAATAATATGGGTTCTCCTTACTAGAGTAATTAATTTTCTCAAAAAGTGGCGATGCAATATCTCTGCTTCAAGATTGGCTTTAAGTCGTCGAGATGTAATGACAATTGTATGAAACAGATTTTTTTAAATAGTTATTCAGATGCTGTCGTCTTTTCCATTCTCGGGATAATTTATATAAAATTTTCCAAACAAGAAACACATTTCTTTTTAGTTTTTAAAACAGTCAGCTTTAAAGTTTTATTACTTAGTAGGTAATATACAAACAAAACATAAAAACAATCACGCTGTGATAACAGATTAGACATCCGTTATTCAGATCTTGATATGAAGTTCGAAGAAAATTTAATTAGAATTAAGATTGTAAAATTAACAGTCTTCAACATTCTCAGCTAAACTCGTGTAAAAAATGGCTCAACAAGAAAGTTTTCGTGTACAAAGTCGGCGAGGCGTTGTGGCCTTGTGGCCTTGGCTCTCAAACCACCAAACTATGATTCGGTTCGGTTCAAAGTTTTTACTTTATTTCCAAACAGTTTTCGAAACAATTAAGTGGGGAGAGTTCACACAATTAAAGCCATTAACACTTTCTGGGAGCTTATCTGTAAACGGTGTTTTCGTGCCGGGCCTAGGTAATTTCAAGAATGAGATTCGCAGTTATTAATTAACAGCTGAGTCTACCTACACAAAGGATTTAAAATTATGCGTTTTAAGCGAAATATTAAGGCAAATGACAGTTGTGAATTATTAGGTATTATTCTAACGAGGTCCTATTCTGAAGCAGGCGGCACTTACCTGAATTCGCCGGTGTAATATTTTAAGCGGAGCAGGCGGGCCGCTACGGGCTACAGACTAGGGGCTATAAACAACACATTGTGTGGAGTATTAACCTAGTGGATACAGCGTACAGCGGGCCAGAACCAGGATCTAGGGGACTGGAATGCTAGGATTACCAGACAGTGGCGGCTGTGCTCCGTCTCCCTCCTCCGTACTGCTCAAGAGGTGTTAGTTACATCCGACGATGGAAGAATAAGTACACTGTTTCGGGCACTTAACGTATAACAAATCGTAATACATCAACAACAACAATACTCGTATAATTTAATAATCTACAATTTTATATAATACCTGACTTCTACTGAATACCTTTTGTTGTATAGAACAAAATGGAAATGGTTTTTTTTAATAAAACACATTTTTTTATGTGAGTACCAAAAAAAGTCCTAACTACTACCAAACGTCTGCATCCAACGAGATCATGACATGCTTTGATGCTGAAGGTAGTGGAGGGGAGTAGGAGATGGGATAGAGGAAGGTGAGGAAGTACCTAGCTATTTAAATCTGGTCACCAAACACGGCTAAAGCCATTTCTAGCACCGTATCGATTCTAAATGGTGGTCTTACACCAAGGCGATACTGAAAGTATCTGCCTCCCTTGAACACGCCGCAAATATACTATATATTATTTTTTATTGAGTAAATTACGAAATAAGACAAATTAATAAATAAAATTTAATTCCGCGCGCCGGGATTTTAACCAGCGACCTACCTGGCTTCTTGTATTATTTTATAGGTGTAATTAATTTTTCTTAACTCCATAGCTGATGATGGAAATAAAGTTGTCCACCGAATACAGTTGCAATTTTTTTTTCTGAAAGATACAACTATTCAAATTACATAACTCCAGAGCCCCTTCGTTCAAACATACCAATTATTAATTGTATTATAACAATATTATTCATCTCAACTTCCTTAAATCTTTTGGATCAACGTAATTTTCTTTAATTTTCACTTGATTTCTAAATAAATATTTATATAATTTCTAATTAATACTTAGTTGAAGGGGTCCACCTCCGCCACTGTCCCTGCGGCCGCCTTGTGTCCATGTGATAGTAATATTATCACCTGTCCCGCGCACATGTTCCGACTGATCTTCCTGCTCCCACTCATAACGGCAACCTCCGTTATTTATCACCGCCCCCCTCCGATGGACCCCATCCTCCCCCCCAACCCCACCATAATTATTTGGGGGTTAAATTAAGGTCGGGTATTCATTTTAAGGCGGTTAGCTCATTGTCGCTCGAACGATAAACTTACATATATTCGCCGCTGAATGCAAAGGTCGGAATTTTTATTAGCAACGTAAATTTCTTTGTTTTTTTTTAATAAAAAAGACCAGATTTGCATACCTTGATAAAATTTTGTAGTCGGAATTAAATTAACAATTTCATTTGCTGTTGTGTTCTCGGAGAAACGGTGTTCTGTGAATGCGTGCTTCTTGAGTATTTATGTGTTTTACAATAGTACAAACCCAGTTTAATTTCATTAAATCCACCATATTTCTAACGAAGTGACGATTATTGCATACAAATTTATGATAATTTAAGCATTTTATCTTTAGAAACAACTGAATTGAAGTAAAAAGCAGTTGTGAAAACAAATCTATGCAACGGGGTCATCGCTACAGTAACTGTTGTAGTTACTAATCTTATAGAATATAAGGCACTGAACTTATACTTGACTGATCTCTGCATGAGGGAGAATCTTACCCAGAGGCAACTCACGCTCAGACTGGTTGAACCCTGAACGAATGCTGTTAAATTTGGGAACAGGCCTTTCAATGTACTGGGTCCGCATTCTTGGAATGACCTTCCATTTGGGTTGAGGTCAGAAAGCAATTTAAAAACTATTAAGAAAAGTGCAAAAACATACCTATTTATAAAAATGTAAAACGCCCTTAAGGTGATGTTAGTCACTAAAAGGCGCTGTGGAAAAATTGACCATTTTATTATTACTTGAGCCCGTTGGTAGCCTAGTGGTTCAAAGGCATCGGGTTCCAACCGTGACGTCGCCAGTCAATCCTCTGCTAACTAACTCCTCCATCATTGAAGCAATGTTGTAAGTGGGAAGAATCCAAATATTGTCATATTATTCGTAAACATTGAAATGTTAGTCTTTCTTAAAAGTTTTTTTTGTAAGTAAGGTCATTCGTTTGTTCCTCTTTTGCACTGATTAGTTTTTAGAAACCTTTTCAATATAGATATTTATTTCACCTAAGCACAATCCACATATTTATTATGTAAAATTAAGAAAATGAGCCGTAAAAGATTTAAATACTTTTAAAAAGGTTCATAAAATGAAGCGTGTCTAATAATCGTTTATCTACCTTTAAAAAACATCTCCTTAGTAAAATTTCAAGAATTTAGGCATTCCAGGAATTCAGTTATTCCGCGTATTCGGAATTTCAGGAATGAGTGCAAGTAAAGAAAATGCCAAGCTGCTGAAATATCACCCCATGAGCCCCTCGGCGTACAGTCGCGGCGCCTACCCGCTTCCGTATCCGTATACACTGTACACAGTACAGTTGTACTCTCCTCGGCAATCACGTGAAAGAAAGCGCCCAGCGGACCACGATCGACGTCTTTCTCACCGCTGACGTATTGTGTTCGCGCGTAATTAAAGTAGTTCGGCAAATTAAATACCCGAAGGCATTGGATCTGCTACGCCGATGGAGGCCGGATACTGTACAGGGACTTTATTACGACTCTGTCCATTAGAGTTATTTATTTTTATTATTTAAAAAAGACGCTTTCCTTTGGTTTTTTGGATTCAGAAAATTGATTAACGTTTTTTTTTTGTCCGGAGTCAATGGGACTATGGCATTCCCATCGGGGTATATCGTGTGGCTGACGGGAGGGGGGGGTGAAAGGAGAAGGGAGAAGAATATGGTAAAGTACCTGGCTAATCAGATTTGATCACCAAACACGGCTAAAGCCATTTCAAGCAACTTTTCTTCTTTGATTGATGGTTTTTCACCAGGCCAATACTGACAGCATCTACTACTTTTAATTCCATTTGTGAAGTACATAATACGTAATTACAAAGTCCGGAACCAGTGGGAAATCATTTTGGGAAATTTATTATATGATGCGAATGGAATATTGTGATGAGTAATACAAAATTATGAAGTTGAAGTAAATCGTTGGGGAAAGGGGTAAGATGAAGGTTAGAAAGTAGCTGGTAAATTACATCTGATTGGAAAACCTTGACGGTTTGAGCTTTTTTCATTTTATTAAAAGTGACACTACTTTACCATTTTTTTATTCAGAATAACCTGTGTGCTTTGGTTAATTTGTGATATAGCATAATAGTTACGACACGCCCGGAACTAGTGAGACATCTTTTTAGACACATTCAATGTTTGGGAGATTTCGTGAGGTTGAGGTAAATCTTTGAGGAAAAGAAAGGGGAGAAGATGGAGGTTAAGAAGTGTCAGGTAATGACCATCTTATTGAAAGGTCAGCTAAAGTGGAATTTATGAAGATGTGATGAACATTATAAACAATGTTGTGTTTATTTCAAATACATACTCGTATAAAACAGAATATACATTTTTTTCACTGGACAGTGTTTTGAATGCGTCTGATCTCTGTCCTCAAAGTCAAAGCTTTTATCATTCTGTCACTAAATCTCGTTAAGGTTATTTATCTGATCCCACTTCGTTTAGACATTGGGCAATCTTTTTTATGTGTTAATACTCGTATTTGATTAATTTATTTTTTCCTTTTAAATTTGTCTCAAAGTATTTTAAAGGATTATTTATTTCTGTCATGTTAATCTGTGGGAAATAGTTCTTATGAAAACGAATTCTCCCGTTAGTGTATATTGCTTTAATTTTATTGTATGTGTCTGTGTTTTCTCCGTAAAAAAAATAGTAATAGCACTTGTGCATTCCAAGCTTATTTTGTAAAACACCGATCTCGTTATGATGTGTATGTTATATTGCTATGATTGATCTGATTCAAAATCACACACAATTTTTTTTCTTTATTGACGGCCTCCGAAGCATATTGATCTGTCCACCAATTTGACATTCAAAATGTATTCTACTTTTTTTTCTACATAATATCACAGGCCCTACCAATCTGAGTATTCGACAAACCTTACAAAAATAGCTTTATAGCTGTCTTGTGGAAGATTGATAAATACATTGATAAACTCTAACCCATTTCTTACAACTGAAAATAAGAATGTGTACACAGTATGTGCCAAAAAGGCTATTGAATAAACAAACACCCTTTTTCTGTACAAGACGGGATTGTATAAATACCCCCGGTTGTATTAGTATAATATAAGCACCCTGTGTTGTATAAGGTAGTATTGTATAAACACCCTCAACTGTATTAGTAATGTACAAACCTGTGTTTCTCAATCTTGGGGCTGCAGTCCTGCAGGACGTGAAGCTCTATTAAATTAATATTTGCAAGCCTTTGCATGAACCTACTTTAAACATAATTTTCGTCATTTGGTGAAAAAATACTGGAAATTTAATATAGCAAATACATTATTAATGATTATGTTTTACAAAAAATATTATTTCTTAAGTAATGAATAAACGCAGCGTTTTATTATTTTTATAAATCTAACTTAAAGACTATCTTACATTTTCTCATCTGGGATAAGAAGAAAAAATATAACACCACATAGCTCTGTCCCGCCACATAATCCGGCCTCCATGGTCGAGGGGTAAGGCTCTCGACTACGAATCCGAAGGTCGCGGGTTCAAATCCCGGCGCGCACAATTAAATTTTATTTAATTAATTTGTGCTGTTTCACAATTAATTCATTTAAAATAATGTGTAGTATATTTGCGCACGTTCCAGAGTGGAAGATACTCTCAGTATCGCCCTGGTGAAAGACCACCATTCAGAAATGAAACCTTGCTTGAAATGGCTTTTAGCCGTGTTTGGTGACCAGATCTGAACAGTCAGGTATTTCCCCACCTTCCTCTTCCCCCTCTCCTTCCCCTCCTCAATACCTTCAGCCACACAACATCCCCAATTGGGGATGCCATAGTCTGACTGGCTCCAGACGATTGGGAGCAGTTGGGACTCTTGTGGGGTATTCATATAAAAAAAAATACTCCTTGCTTCTTCAACATTTAATTATTTTTTACAAAAATAGTTAACAATGAACCACATCACATTGTATAAGATGGTGATACTCGCACTTTGCACTTCATACATATATATATATATATATATATAAATATAAATATATATACTCTCGTGACACTCTTTTCTTCGTGCATCGATTATACGAGCTGACGTCAGAATTAATAGACTTGCCCTAAGTATCTTTTTGAGGCAAAGGTCACGTGATACCCATTTTGATACCAGCCTAGTTCACTGCCATCCACGTTTGTTTCCTGTGATTTTGGTTGCGTCAAGTAATTTATAAAACTTAAGTAATTAAAAAACATACTTTGTTTACATAAAATATATAATATTCATATATTCCTGATAATGACAGCATTGCTCTCGAAACATGTAGATGTTTATGTATATTTATAAAGTGATCTAAACTAAAAATATTTTTAATTAAATAATTAATAATGACGTCACAAAATGAATACCAATCGTTTCAAGAAATTATAAATTTACGAAACATTTATAAAAATGATCAAACTAAATACTCGGTTTTTGTAAATAAGTCGAAACTTTTTTACTTATTTGCCGTTTTGCATAAATGGGCGGCACGCTTAGCTCGCTCCTCGATTCTCTTATTTTGATTTCTTCTCTTTTCGTGAAAGGGCATCTCTATATATTATTTGCTCTAAGATTATACATATCAAAATCACCTTTAATTTTTACAATACAAACTGTTTTACACAAAAACCAGTTTCACAAGTCAGATATCGGCATTCGTAACACGACAAGTGTTTGGGGGGCTCTGTTTTAAGACCCCGTATTGTATAAGGCTGTATTCTATAAACACCCCCAGCTGTATTAGGATTGTATAAGCACCCTTAGTAATTATCAACCTGAGCGACAGACTCAATCTACTTTGGCGGGGAACGATGTTTTCTCGGTTAGATGTCACTATTGGAGTTTCTTTGTTTTCTCAAGCCTGATCCGAGAACATGGCTGTCGGAGTCGAATGGTTCTTATTCTGACTAATTCACCTTTTCTCTTTTTTCATAAATTAAAACGTAGATTGCATTATAATCCTTGCGAATTTATATCGTATTTCTATCTTTATGATTGTTTTAATGAGCCGCAATAACGTGATTGTAATGGTTCCATGACAAATCAACACATTTATGAATTGACCCACTTTTTAAAAGTGATATTATTCATTAAAACTACGAAAAAAAACAAGCCTTTAAAACTTAATCTAACCTAACCTAATTTATCTTTCTTTACAATTGTTATGGCATTATAAAAAATATATCTAATTACGTTAGGTTATATTAGGTTTTCTGGCTAGTTTTTTTTTCTTGCTTTTTTAATCACTTTATATCACGTGTATTGAATTATCCGGTCACTGATTGTAAATAACAAATATGTTTCACATTAATCATGATTTTAATAATAGTACAAGACTCAATTATAAAGCAGAGACTTCTTTCGAATGAAGCACCTAAACTCTGCATCGGTGAGCTCTGGCGTCATGAAAATCAAACAGATTTTCAATCTGGATGTTTTACATTAATGCAACTATTTTTCAGCTGGCGGCATCATTTCCATTACGAGATATAGAGCTTTGAAATAGTAGTTTAACGGTCGCAAGATAAGGCGCCATGGTGTATTATACATGTTTTTTTAATGTGAATATCGCACAAAAGTCCCAGCTGCTCCCAACCGTCTGGATCCAGTAAGACCATCCCCATTTGGGGTATGTTATGAGGATGTAGATAATGGTGAGGGGAAGGAGATGTGGAAGACGAAGGTGGGGAAGTACCTGGCTTTTCAGATCTGGTCACCAAGCACGGCTAAAGCCAAGCAATGTTTTGATTCTTAATTATGGTCTTTCACCAGGGCGATGAAAGTATCTACCACTCTGTAACGTGCCGCAAATATACTTTGTATTATTTTTAATTAATAAATTGTGAAATTACACAAATTAATCACATAAAATTTACTTGCACACGACGGTATTTTAACCCGCGACCCCTGAATTCGTAGCCAAGGATCGTAACCACTCAACCACGGAGGCCGTTTTAATCATTCATTAAGTGAAGCCGGGTAGTAACTTGAAAAATAAATTGTTGTTTGATTATTGATAAGCCAATATTCCGCAAGAAGGTGTAAACAAATATCATAATTTAAAATCCGTTGAAAATTTTCGAATAACATGTACTTAATAAATGAATTTAAAAATATACTTAGTATTGACCACTTATAAATATAAATATTCATATATCCCAGATATCAATGAAGTGGAGAAGTATATTTTTTAATTAATTTATTATTAATGACGCCACAGAGTGAATACCAATCGTTTGAAGAAATTATCACTTGTCCTTAAATTCATTGAAGATTTTCTAGAAGAAATGATGAGAGTATTTAGTTAATCTCCTTTATTTTATTAAAGCGAATGAAGCGCACGGTAAGCATCGTAGGTAATGTCTGAAGAAATAACATGTTCCGATTCATACTAGGGAGCTAGCAGATAATCAACATTCAGAATTATTGTTTTGATTAAACGTCTTGGGATTACCAAAATTTCAAAACGCCATAACGATATCGGTTATTAGCCATAAAAGCAATGGGTTTATCAAACTACACCCCGTGCACAACCTTCTCGGGATGCGGGGCCAAACTTGGAATATTATCAAACTTCCACAATATTTCCAAATTCGCCAGTTTTATTAGCTCTTATTAAATCACCTTCTGAATAAAAAGTTTCGCTTTCGGTTTCGATCCTCCCGACAAACTCAATAAAGTCATTATTTTGACATCCTCCGTATAAAAAGAAAGCCCATTAACAGAAGAGGTGGAACTTACGTTTAATGAGATGAGGGGAAAATAAGTTATTGAATTATCGTTTCATGTTTTATGTACAAATGAAATTTTTGGTCGTAGAAATATAATTACGTTTTTTGTCCCCGTGGTATATTAGGAAAACAATAAAAGACAGTGATGAAAACTCAGTATAGTTAGATACGATATCGACTGTAAAAATGTAAAAAGCTTTAAGAGGAACGGCTTCGCTGTCTGTTTCATAAATAACTTAATTTTGGATTTGAGGCCAAAATACCCGCCCGAACTGAATGATATTTATTTTTAATTAAATGTTTAGTAAATATCTAGTACGTATGAGAAGTATTTTATTTATAATTTCTTCAAATGATTGATAACTTTGTGGCATCATTATTAATTATATAATTGAAAATACACTTTGTATATACCACTTTACTTAAAATATATAAATATCTCTACATGTTTCGATAGCAATGCTATCATCTTCAGGAATAAATGAATAATAGCATTGCTATCGAAACATGTAGAAATATTTATATATTTTAAGTAAAGTGGTATATACAAAGTGTATTTTCAATTATATAAGTATTTTATTTATTTTTGTTTTAAATTAGAAAATTATCTGGGGGTTTACCTTATTTTTTTTTATTATCATATTTGCTATGAAAATATAATTAAGTAAACAAAAATATAAATGCTAAACATTTTAAAAATCCTTTTTTCGGGTCGATATTTTATACTCGTATGTACCGCTAATTTGTTTTCCAACGTAATTTAGTCGTTTTTAATTTAATGCTTATTTTAATATATTTTATATTTTATATTTCATTATATTTTAAAACCAGACGGAGTTAAACTTTTTTTTTACATCACCGTTATCCCCAAATAATTGTTAAAGGTGCCTCTAAAATAGAAGTAATTTATTTATTTTTATTTTACGTTATGAAATATAGGCCATTAAATGAAGGACCGGTCAGTGGCTGAGTTGATATCGCGTCTGGGTCGCACGCAGGCGTCGTGAGTTCAATTCCTCGGCCGACTTAGTCCTCATCACTACACAAGCAACATCTTCCGCTTACTGTGATGGTAGTATTTATTTTCAAATCTTGTCAGTTTATCAGGTTATTCATAACCCGGGAATATTTGGCATATTTTTAAAGAAAAAAAAAACCTAAAATAACAATTATTTCCATTTCATGTACCACGTAATATTTAAAAATACGACGTCCTAAAAGTTTTTTTTTAATAATTCTTATTAAAAATTAATTAATTAAATTAATTTATAATTTAAATTAATTTATTTTTTCGTGGGTTGGGCACAGGTTTTAAGCCTTTATGGACTTCACGCTGCTGTGTACGAGCCATACTCGTATATTCCATTTCTATTTATAATATGCAGCAAATGGTTGCTGAGTGCACAGTCAGCCGCACAACATCGTTGATAAATAATTCAATGGATACTTGTGATAGCGATTTTGTAAAAGATGTTTTTTTTTAATATATTTAGATTTAAAAACTTTTTTTATTTAATTATTGTAGAAAATAATATTAACTTAACCTAAATGAATCGTGAAAACGGAAAAAACGACAGAAAATAAAAAGATTTCAGTCGCATCTGGGACTCGAACCCAGGACCTCCATCCGGGGCAACCGCTTAACCAACTTAGCTAATGAGACCGGTTCAATTTATGTCATCTTCATCGATATCATATCTGAAATTCAAGATTTGTAAATATTATTCTACATTAATCCCATATTATTGGCAGCTATCTTTATAATCATTTCATAGTTAAATATTAAAATGAGGTTTTTAAATCTTAATAAAAATAATTCATAATTAAAAATGGAACTTTTTTATTTTTATTTAAATGTAGATATTTGATCTAACTTTAACGTCATATAATTAAATATTATATCTAAAAGCATTAGTGAAAACCATCTGCACTCCGGGCTCCCGAATGTAGGCATAGCTTAACAGTGACCTTTTCAATGAATTGTCAATTACTAAAACTATAACATGTTAAAATAAAATACTTAGTAATTAACAACTTATTGACAAGTAAACGTTTTTATTAAAATCATTATTACGTACTCTCCGGTTACGCCTGACTTATTTTTTTTTTATGAAGAATTTCATGCAAACAAAATGGCATCTTGTCTTATATTTAGCATTTTAATACTTTTTTCGAAGCTTCAGAGGTCGTGATAGAAACATTTTTATGAACTGAAAACTGGTAGTTTGGCTTAAAACTTTCAAACAAAATAAGGTGTTGCAAAATTCGCTGTGACAGAGCTCAATGTTAGTGAGATACATTGGAAAGAGATTTAATACTTTATACGTAAATTTTCTAAAATTACATCATGGCGGAGATACGGTCCGTGTTCAAATACTGGTACCTACGCGTAATTGTGTAATTCAATAAATTTTCACAGGTACATTTATTAAGTCAGCCAGTAAACAATTACCGGCTGGCTATAATAAATCGATTGCGATTAATCCGGGAAAGTAAAATATCTGGTGCAGGCTATGAACGCGTCTACGTACCGGGTGATATTTATAAAATGCCGGGAATTTAAGTAATTACACCATGGCCCGCGTTATCGCGCCCAGAAATTCCGCGATCCTGTTTAAGTACTTAGACTCGATAGAAGCGGAATGTCATCAATCAGTATTTGTGCGGAATTGTTCGCATTTTGCTAGACTATCGCTACATATACATTTATGAATATCTTCCCGGATTTTATCATTTTTGTTCAGTCAGTTCCCTACTTCCCTCGGGTCAGTGACGCCTAGGGAAAAACTTCTTTAAATCTCGGGGGGAAATAATGGAAGGTATAAAAATCTTGTGATTTTTTTCATGTGGTTCTGCCGCTAAGAGCTCCGTTGTAAGCTCTCTTTCCTGTCAATGTGTCGTTTTTGAGGAACAGGGAGAGGTTATAATGGAGCTATCAGTGGTTTGCCTTTATATTGTAAAGGTTTTCTAGATTGACAGAATACTCGTATCAATTTATTTTTTGTTTTTTGGCACTTATAATGCATGTTTATGTTAAATATACATTTATTCATATGATTTTCGTACAAGAGTCCCAACTGCCCGAAGCCAGTAAAAGATATTATAATATTCCAACTTGTAGTAGGTTGTGAGGTTGATAGAAGTATGGGGAAGATGTGATTGGGGAAGGTTGGAAAACATATGGCTTTTCAGATCTATTCGCTAAACATGGCTAGTGCAGTTTAAAGCAAAGTTCGAAGAACATTCACTTTATGCATTTAACATGGCGTGTATATAATATAATAGTAATATTTTAATATAATTACGAAATCTAACTTAAATTTTTTTATCAAACTTAAAATATACTTTTTGTTTTTTTTTTATTATTATTTATTTTTATTGAGATTTAAGAACCTCATGGTAATATTTAATCATTGAAGAAGATAATATTAACATAACCTAAATGAAAGATGAAACCGGATAAAAGATTCATCTTTCATCTCATCGGATTCATCTTTCATTTAGGTTATGTTAATATTATCTTCTTCAATGATTAAATATTACGATGAGGTTCTTAAATCTCAAAAATAAATAATAATTAAAAATTGAATTATTTAGGCTTTTACAAAAAGTCAATAGATGTCTCATATAAATAAAAAGTCGGATGTAAATCCGAGACACTGTTTAAGTTTGCAATTGAGTTCGGGTAGAACTTTGGAAACATCATAAAAATAGCTGCCAATAATATGAGATTAAACAATGGAAGATAATATTCACAAATCTTGAATTTGAGATATGATATCGATGAAGATGACACAAATTGAACTTGTCTCATTAGCTAAGTCGGTTGAGCGTTGCCCCGGATAGGCAGAGGACCTGGGTTCGAGTCCCAGATGCGACTGAAATATTTTTAGTTTCTGTCCTTTTATCCGGTTTCATCTTTCATTTAGGTTATGTTAATATTATCTTCGTCAATGATAAAATATACTTGACCAAATTCATATTCTTTATATAAAACCATGTACAATGTGACCTTAGAACGGGGTACCCCAGTAAGGTAAGATTTTTTTGCGATTTTTTTGTTAAACTTTAAGAAATAAATAAATATAAATTACGAGCTTTGAATTTGTGCAACGGCTTAGAGCTTTGTTTAATTATTTATCAACTTGTATAGGACTTTCACTTGGAATATTAGGTAACATTATGTAGGTATAACAGTAATTTATAAACAGGATAATTATGACTAGCGGTAATATCGTAAATTCATTAATATTATTGTTAATTAACTTATAATATTAAAAGTATATAATATAATAATGAAAGTAAATGTGTACAACATAATAAAACAAGTTAATGCAATATATACATCTAAGTATAAGGATTAAGTGCTATTGAAACCAGTAAAGATACAAACCTTTTGAAATATTACAGCAAACTTTTTAAATATCGCAGCTTAAACTCTAAAATTGAAGAAAATACATTTTTAAATATTTTATTCTGAAGTATAAACTTATTGTCAGTCTTGAGTCTGAGGAAATTTACCATATCCATAGGGAAAAACTAAATTTAGTTTAGTCAGTAGTTCCCCACTTCCCTCAGGCCCTCCGAAGGGTGCGCGGAGCGGGGTGCGGGTTGGGAGGGGGTCCCGGGCATCCTTGCCTCTCCCGGCCCACTAATTTAAATATAAGTACGGTAATACGTATAGGCGGAGAGCATGAACGTTTTGCTTCCTCCATTGTGAATGAGATTGGACTGATATTTCAGTGTCACGAAATGTTTCCGTTTCCATTGGGAGGGCGGCTTTGCCTTTAATGATGAAAAATTACACTAGATGGCCGAGCTACGTGTGTCTGATATTAAAATGTTAAAGAAATATGCAAATTAATGCAAAATTCTGGCAGGCCGCAGCAGGCGCAAAAAACACAGCGCTTCCCTGATACGTTTTAAGTCGCGCAACCATTCAGCATGGATTAAATAATAAAACGGACCACTTCCTGTACCGTTTTTTGAATTAAACGGAAATTTGTTTTTCTTCGAGTTATTTCGGAACCATTGAAAAGACAAACCGATAGAATTTTATTTAATATAATTTCCCTCGGGGCCTATGTCATCTTTGGGGATACAATGTGGAGAGTCTTTATAATTTGTGGAACGCCGACGCGATATATGTCTCGTCCACATTCTTTTCGTTGACCGCCAACGAACACTATGGCGCCGATTCGGAATGGTCACGTTCTCGAGGGATTTTCAGGCTTAGGTATGTTCGTACAATACTCAAATAAATTTTATTCGATTGGCGAATGAATACGTTTAAATTATTATCGCTTCTGTTTGTCACAAGCGCGCCACCTGAACAATGCATCATATCGTGTCACCGATATCAGAGTGCCGCCATTGCCCATATTCGAATCTCGAGTTTTATAAGTTTTCATGTTTAATACTTCACTTTTATCTGATAAACGGTATGGAAAATATAGTAAAACTTCGAAGGTACTGTATTTCTTTATTTAACTTTTTTTTGTAAAATGAAAAATCTTCTCTAAATATATTAAGTAATATTCTATGGAAACTACTTATGATATATATATATATATATAAATATACCTTCAAACAATTATTATAAATACATAAACACATTTTCTAGTAAAATGATACCACTTACAAAAACATTATTTTGTAAAAAGCGAGAGAGTAATTACGAAATTACAATCAGCTGGCGCACGGTGAGGTAAACGCGGCAAACTTTCCGGTTTCTAGCGATTTTTCAGCATTCATGAGGTTGAAGAAAGGAATTAAGTGAGCCTGAGTCTTGAAAAAACCCATCTTGTAAGAGGGAAGAAAAGAGGCCATACAATCATTCCACAGCCGAGCTGTTAAACACAAAAACTAGTCAAGTAATTATTATTAATTTCATTGCCTATCTTGAGCTCAGGGGTCAAAAGGACTTCTGTAATTTTGCGGTATCAGTATTCTTTCAATTGTGATCACATCACAGTTCCATAGATTTTCAGTTCAGTGTTCGAAAGCAAGTCCATGTTCCCTCAAACCCGAAACACTAAAGTACTTAGTGCTTAGTATAGTACGACAGTTTATCTAATTGAATGAAGCTATGCATGTTCTGTTCATGTTGTGCGTACTTCAGAACGTAGTAGGTTTATCATTGTGCTATTGTTCGGTTAGTTTAGGGAAATTATATTTAATGGTGAGATATTAAGATGTACACAAAACAACCCCGAATATTATTTGGAATATCTGATGAGAATTTGGGTCCCAGATTACCCTGAGGACATCCGTAGGGCAGAAGGCTTGGGTGGCAATATTAATGGCTTAGTTGTGTTTCATTGTCTACCGCCGGCGCCGCGACGCGCGGGGATGACGCGGCGGGCGTCGAGTGTACCCACCAGTACCCACTGCCGGTACCCCGCTACCGCCACTTCACCGCTCACAACAGTTAACAGCCTGAAAACCGACGTCGACGTCGAATCGCTTATCGTTTCATCTCTACTTTATGCTATTATTGAAGTTATCCTTTGCTACAATAGCACTACTCCTCTCTTATGTACAACAGACCATTTGAAATGATTTAAGATTCTCACGACCAAAAATATTTTTTTTTGACTTATCGTTTATAGAGCTGTGTTACGCTTTCGTATACTTCTTAAGCCAATGGTTTGAGCAGGTTTGAAGTGTTCATAATGAGAACAAACATCTGCCTCGATATAGACACTGCAAGATGTCCGAAACGTTAACACGTGAAGAGTAACAACCGCAACACGGCTTAGTACCCCAAAATATGATCAACATAATAATCTATCTGCAATACATAAAGTAATTGTCTATTATATACTTGTATTAAGACTTGCACCCCATTATTGACGCCATCATAATCTCCTGTACTGTGAAGCGAGCCTCATAAACTTATTTATGAAATGTGTGGAGAGCTACGTACTTCCTAAATACGGTGGATCAAAAATCGATCGCTTTTTTTAAGTCAACCATTTTTGCATAGAATTTTTGGCATTGCATGTACCCTATATAAACAGTGCAATTTATTTATTCTTAAATTTAAAAACAAAACAAAAACATTAGCCACTCATCTCACTAGGACAGTCCTGTGATGAGATAAGCGGCTTTACAATTTTAGTGAAACGATAAATAATAATAAATAAATTATGTAAATAGTAACAAGTAAATAATATGTAGGTAAAAAAAAATATATAATTAGTAACTAATAATAATGATAATATCGAGCACACATAAGATTTCAACATTGGTTACAAGATTAGGGATAACATGGATAAAGTGAAATTACCACTCTCAGCTAACATAGACTTTTTGACCATTTTTTTAATAAATTTAGCGTATCTATAGTTTTAAAGTTGTCACTAAGCCTATTGCATAACAAACGAGCTTTACAAGAAAAACCCAAATGATGTTCTGTTATTTGCCGACTGATACATTAGACTAGAACCTATTCTAGTATTTCCCACTTGTTGTGACCTTATGGCAGTATCAATGTTGTTAAAAAAATTACAGAGAACCTGTATTATGTACAATTGACTTACTGTCATAATTTTACTTACACTGTATATAATTGTGATGAATATAAGAAACATTTCTTGTGCATTGTTTTTACAGTTCATTTTTGAGCAACGTTTAAGGGCTCTAGGGTAGTCTTGTAATATGAACCCCAACATACAGCATTATATAAAAGAAGAGATTGAACAAATGCATAACATACAATTATAACGAATCATTCAGTAAATATATTTAATTTAATCAAAATCTTCCTCAGAGACCGTTGTCCTCCTCAAATTAGATTATAAAATATCTAAAGTTATAAAAAAATTGCACAAATTTAATAAATAAATCATTTTATATATAAAATGGCTACTTCTTTAATATTTCGCAACTTTGCAACAACAGCTTTGTAAGAACAAAATCTCTGAATAGCGTCAAACGGAAAAATACAGTCACTTTTAAAAAATGCGTGGAGTTACTAGCGTTCCAAAGTATAACCACAAATAACTTCTGCGATTAGAGCCCTATCAAAGTATTTCCCTATTTGCCTTAATTAAAAATCCCATTAGCTAATAAACATTTTCCATATTTTACTAATCAAAAGCTCGTCCATCAAAACGTAGCGCCAGTTTCTAAGAAATTAAAATTTTCCATAAAGTTGTATCCACGAAAATATGATGTTTTTATTAATTGGCTTCAAATTCGTTCTGCAGATTCATTAATGTATTCAACTACCGCTGAATATTCAGAATAAAGCTTCTGCTACGCATTAAATATTTTTAAATCCCCACGTCATAAAAATCCACAGGGATGAACCGTCAATAATAATAAACGGGGAATCTGAAGCAAGTTTCCTTCCATAAATTAAAGCTTATTAATAAATTAAAATTCTCCCTCTTTCCTCTCAATTCTCCTCCGAGGAGTTTAACGGGGGCGGTTTTTGGGCTTTGCTGAACACGCAATTGTTTAAAATCGAATGAAAAACTTCGATTTGCCATTACCATATATAAATACATCAAAAATGAATTTAAAATGATTCCAGGAGAACAACGGTCGGTAGAAAGAACGAGACGGTCTCCGTAGTTGAGTGGTTACGATCGTTGGCTACGAATTTGGAGGTCACGGGTTCAAAACCCGGCTTGCAGTAGTAAATTTTATTTTAATTATGTTGTGCTATTTCACAATTTATTCATTTAAAATAAAATGTATTTTGGCACGTTCCAGAGTGGTAGTTACTGTCAGTATCGCTCTGGTGAAAGACCAACAAACAGATTCGAAACATTGCTTGAATTTAGCTCTAACCGTGTTTGGTGACCAGATCTGAATAGCCAAATACTTCCCCCACCTTCCTTCTGCCCCATATCCTTCCCCTCCTTAATACCTTTAGCCTCACAACATACCCCAATTGGGGATGCCATAGTCTCACTCGCACCAGATGGTTGAGATCAGTTGGGACTCTTGTGCGGTATCACATAAAAAAAAAAAGAAAAAAAGCGTTTTCCTAAGTTTGATAAAGAAGACTTATTTTCTTTACCTAGTTATGGTAATCTGAATTTTTTTATTTTATTTAATTTTTTTGATCAATTTTAATATTTTTTACAAAATAAACATGTGACAAAATTAGAAAACAATGTAATGAATATGTTTTTAGTATTTCTACGCCGATGAAGGGGATGGGCAGTTGAGTTTGTTGTAAGAATTAAACCTAATAATAACAATTACAATAGTTAAACATAATAAGTACAGCTGCATCAATAATGAATCTTAAGTTTTTGATGAATTTGGGATTGATTGTTTTAATGTGTTATATTTTAATATATTTGTAATATTAAGTCATTTTTATGGATGTCGTAAATTTTTAGAAGTTGGAATATTTTGAACAATATTGCTGGTGGGGAAATACAGGTGATTTTTTTTCAGTATTCCTACAAAATATTATTAAGTATTTTTACAACCTTTACAGGGATTACATTTTTTTTCATATGCACCTTCCCATACGATAAATCCATATTGGGTGCGTTAAACCTTACTACACGTGAATACGATATGCGAGGTGTTGTCTCTGATCTCCTTCAGAATGCCAGGAACAAAGTATTTTTCTCACGAAATGTACGTATGCTTATAAATGTTCCTTTTTGTATTATAGATAAAACTAAAACAAACATTTTACTCCTGACCCAACGTATTTGCGACTGGTACACGTATAAACAGTGATACCGAGAGAAGATGTAACAAATCAACTCTTTTCAGCTCGCTTGTATTTCCCTACTATCTAACACATTGGCCCTAATACCTTCATGTAACACATGGTTCAACTCAATTTTTTGTATAAAGTCAAACAGAAAAAAAAAGAAAAAAGATAGGTAATCTGAACACGTAACCTAATTAAAAAATCACATATTAAATAGCTTTATCGGTACAAGAATAATTATAAGCTTTCTGAACCGATTCATTATATTATTAGAATTCCCTAGGAACAGATCTCAAACAACTTCCATTGAACAACCTGGCAACACTGTTCCCTTTCCTTCGCGTCCCCATCCCTCGAAACCCTCCCTTTTTAGTCCTTGGGCAAATGTAGGGCTGAGAGACGAATCGTTCTCTCTAATTACAATTTTCTCATAGGAAAACCTATTAGAATAAGACAAAGTACGGCGGCATTAACGTTTTCTAGGGCGCGTGGAGGGCGTTTCGAATTCGAATTCGAAATTCGATTCGAACGATGCGTTTATTACTGCGGGGAACGCGTTGGTGGTTTGCAGGCTGTGATTTGGCGGGCGTACTTTGTTCTACTACTAATACACAACTGTTCGGCAGTAGTAATTAGTTGCCACATCTTCTTCATTATATGTACGCGTATCAAATAACATACCCCCCCCCCCTATATACGTAGGTAACTACTAAATTAGTTTTGTAATTTTCAGCACGTTGGATCAAATATCTTTAGACCAAAAAAAGGCTTTTTTTTGTCCTCACATTAGTATAATAGATTTTTTTAACTACTTTCTCAAACTTGTGATAAAAAATATTTTATAATTTTTTGTTCAACTTTTATAATTTACATCAATAAAACAAAACTATCTACGTAAAAACCGTTCTCAAAAATATTATAAACCCATGGAAAGCATTTTTTCGATTTTAACTATGTTCACATTCGCCCACAATTTAATTTACTTTAACACTTCAATTTGGAGAAGTTAATTTAAGCGTAATCACCTTTGATTTCCTTTTGTGAGATGTCGCCTACCTGCATACGCAACCGGTCTTAAAATTTCAAAGGATTTCTTTATCGCAGTCCCGACACACTAGAGCCACCTCTCACACAAGCATTTCGCATTACGAATCCCAACAACATACAAAGGAAATACGTCTCATATAATATATACTAACTACAACACGAGCATAAAGAAAATACGTCATATATACACATATATATATATATATACTGAATACGGCACACGCATAGAGGAATACATCAAACGTATAGATATGAGTACATTATAGATGAAATATACCTCGAAGAAAACACATACGTGTGGTGTATTATAGGATACTACACATGACATTGGGCAGTGTTTCCCAAAGTTGGCGATATCGCACCCCCGGGGGCGTTAGAGAGATCAAGTAGGTCATTGGTATCCTCGGGGGCAGGAGAATAGTGAAGGGCTGTAAAGGGACAGCGGTGACAACAAGAAAGCGATAAATATGTGAATGTAACCCGCTACTTTTTATTGTCTACAGATTCGTTGTACATACTGCATCATGCATTTGAACAGTTTCAAACTATTATTTCATTTTCGTGAAAAACATTTACTTTGTGGCTTGCCATAATTGTAAAATCAACTCATAAAAGCGTTTTAAAGCACTTCAATTTAATGTAATAATCGACCGGTTTCGGAAATACCCTTCCTTCGTCAGGACTATTTTAAGACTTAATTGAAGTTGTTTAAAACAAATTTATGTAATTGTTATTTTATTTCATTATTTTGTTATGGAGATATTGAATTTTTCATGATTTTTATGACGGAACCTGTTCTAAGGTGAACAATAGCATACTACATTATGAATATTTGCAAATAGTGAAAAACTAATATCATATAATGTAAAAGAAACACATATTTTAACTAAAATTGAATTTATTGCACGCAGATATATATTTTTTAATCATGTGCATTTCGTTCAACTTATAGATGGCATATTTCGAACAACATATTTACCATAATAAAACTAAATGAAATTTATGATGGCAGAACGGGCGCTCAAAACAGGATTTTATGAAAGAATTTACTACAAATTCATAAAATCAGAGGATTTATTGTTTGCAAAATGTCTGCAAAGTTAGGTGAAACGCACACAATGAATATTATGAAGCGGGAGGCGCTGAAGAAAAATATTCTTGTAGAGGAGGCAAATAAGTTTGGAAGTGTGCGATAAAGACAAATATAGTAAATATTCCATAAAAGGGGGGGTGAGCGGTAGAAGTTTGGGAATCTTTGGAATCTAGAGTAGAGGAGGGATGCGTCACACATAGCCGGCAAATTTCTCACATTCGTGTATCACGGCCTTTCGCATGCCTCCATCACGCGCCTATTGATTGCCTGGAGATCACACACTTGACGGGTTTGGTCTCCACACTCCACACTCCGCACTCCGCACTGAGCGTAATGAGTTTCCAGATTTACTCGAGCGAACTCGGAAACTTTGGATTCCACTCTTCAGGTATTGCCGCTGTAACAACCAACTTCTTATACGCGTCTCCGTGTCTTGCCGCGTACGTGTGTCGTTTCATCGCTGTACTCGATACGTCTCGAATATTATGCTATCGCTTTGAAGAATTTCCCTGTTAACTTGCTGCCGGAGAAAGAGTAGTTTTCCCTTTGTCCCACAATGTTGTTAAATCGTCGAGTGCTGTATTTTATAATGCCTACTAGAGGATTATGTTACAAACAATGTAGCATGGGGAGCTCTGGCGTGATGAAATTTTGTAAAAAATGAACATTTTGAAATTTCCCTAGCTATCAACGCAACTTTTTTAGGTCGTAACATATTTTCCATTATGAGCTGCGGAGTTTTTAAATATACATTCAGCAGTCGATAGTTAAGACTTCAATGTGTGCGACACCATATTTTCAGTTCGTCAATAAGATATAAATAACATTTTTATCTATAAAAAAAAACACATTTGTTACGATTCGTAAGTTTCTTTATTGAACTATTATTTTTCAAACGATAAAATGAGTATTTTACTTACCTAATTACTAAGCACATTCAGTGCGAGCCAAGGCATTGATACCTTATAGAACATACGAGCTTTTGGTTCTTTAATCCATGCTAAATCCATGTTTGTTTTGTACAACTGTGTTGAACTGTTTTATTTTGTTTGAAGCTATGAAGACTATGGCATCTGTAATTGGGGTAAGTTGTGAGGGTGATGGAGTGGGAAAGGGAAAGAGATGGATAAGAGAAAAGTTAGAAAGTACCTGGCTATTCAGTACTGGTCATAAAACACAGCTATGCACCACTGTAGTTGTTCCATAGGAAAAATTTGTAAGTCCCCGCCGTCCGCCACACGTTTCGGCGCCATTTCGATCCAATAAAACTTACGTTCGCGCGCTTTTTGGCATTTTCATTATGTATCGCGCCAAAATGGCGAATATCCATTCTGAAACGTAATAACACAAATTTTAATACCATTTCCTGTCTGATTAAACTTTGCTCCGCTTTCTGCTCCTAAGGCGGCGCAACTATATAATTACAGGGCGAGAGTGGGAGCGGGCTTCCACCCTACACCCTACCAGGCGGGGAGCAGACTTTGGACCCGTGAATAAGGGTGAACACCTTAGATTTGTGTCTACATACATTCCGCGCAGCCTGAAATTCTGAAATGTATCAAATTTTTAAACCACCCCTAATCCAATGATTGGTTCGTTTCACTGTCATTCAATTTTAATTTTTTGTTAAATTTTCATGTCATTTTACCATCAATTTTCTCACAAGCGGTTCTATCAAAGCTACCGCACCTTTTCTAATTTTTATACATTTTTTTTCAATAGCAACTATTTATTTCCTGTTACCAGAAAACATACAATTTCTTTAATTTTTTTTATTATAATTTAAAACTCTCACTCATTAAAGTTCGGAAGGAATAAGTCAGCTTTGAAAATATATAAAAAAATGAGTATTTTTAGTCACCTACTCAATTAAATTATGTTTATTATATAATTATTGGAACAATTAAAGTAAACTTGACAGTAGCGTGGATCTGAACCAAAAGGATGGCGTTTCTTCGTAAATTTTGAAACAACAACCGATATGCTTTATTCCCACGATTAATTATGTAGTTGGTATGATTATTTATTTTATTCGATATCTTCAATGAATAAAATAAATCATTGACCTTTTACATTTCATAAAATTGTTTAGTTTATGACTTTTTTAGATTGATGGATAAATTTAGAAATGTCGAACCACGCCGATAAAGTGAAAAATGACGGCTATGAACAGTGTTTAATAAACGGTTATTTAAAAAAAATGTATATATATATATATATATGTGTGTATAAGAATGCTGAATACCGGTTTACCTAGTAAATCAACTCACCCTGTGATTTCTGAGGTGTTGAAATAATGAAATTTTCGATAAAAATTTCTCGAAGAATGGTCATTCAGCATGATAATTTCCGTAGAGATTGAAACGCAATACAAAATACATTATTTATTTATTTATATATATAAGGTACAAAATGTGCCATTAACATAAAAGTATTAAAAGTGTAAATACACCGTCAATAACAAAACAAAATTACAAATGTAAAGAAACAATTAAAAGGTATTAAAAATATGTAGCACCCATCAAAAAGTGTAAGGTATGAAATATAAAAAGGATAAAGTATGAGAAGTATAGATCGTAAAAAGCTTAAAGTACAAAAAAAAAATATTTAGCTATCCTGTATCTTGTTTGGGTGCTAAGAATGCTTAAACCAGAAATAATATTAATATTTAATTAATGTTAAAGAGCCTTCAAATTGACCTGCAACGTTTTTTTGTATTTCTGTTGCACAATTTTGTAATATTGTGTCACCTCAAGTTTCAATGAAAATTAGTAATTTTTGGTAACTGTTCTGTTAGCAAAAAAAAACTAAAAATCCTTTTCGAATCTGTCGTAAATAAAATCAATGTGAAAGTGAGCTGCCTAGCTACAAATAAAGCATAATTATCTATTACGGAAAATAAGACCGACCTTTTAAAAATTCGTGTTACGAATTGGGGTATTTACTCGCTTTGCTACTATGAAATATTATTACAGTTCTTGCATTGGCCAATGATCAGCCCTTATATTGGGGGTAGATAGTAAAGCGATGCCTTGAAAACTCAGCTAGGAGTGCCCCAAAACTGGGAAACCCCACACGAAATTCAAATTACGTTTCTCTCCCTTTGACACGTCTTAATATGTATTCCCACCCCCTCCCTCTCCCCCATCCCTATCTAACCCAACCCAAACCATCCAACCAACCAACCCCAACCTCTAATGTTTCTCATCTTCTGTACGGCCTTGCAAGCCTGTGCACAATTATTCCGTTACTGATCTGGGACTGTTCTCATTGAAATTGTCTGCAAATTGGGGATAAAGCTGGTTCAATCTCAATTCTTAAAAGATTCAAAAAGTTGATGACCTTTCGAAAATCTGTTTTCCTATCGTGTCTTCCAATAAATCTTACATAAGACTAAAAATCAGACTGTATGGAGAAGCAAAAACTATCGAGTGATGAGCTCTGGCAACAAGAAATTAGCGCAGGTTGTTTTCAATTTGAAATTTTTTCTTACCACAAGCTTTAGAGTTTTAAAATATCCAGTTAACTTGTCAAATAATAACACATAACGCCATAAAAGTTAAGTGTAACTTAACTTTTTTCAAGTGTAATTTAACCTTTATGCATGTTTTCTATTTTTTGTTTTTTTTTATTTGATTTTAAAAATGATGTATCTGTATATAAAAGTCCTCTGGGAGTGTAAATAATGAAATAAATAAAAAGTCAAAATCGTTCGTTACATATTTTTTAAAAGTCAAAAAATAAGTTTGAAACACAAGCGTTGCCGGGTAGTGACTTCTAGTCAATGGATAAATAGAATCAGGATATACCTGTTTTTTTATAAA
The DNA here is from genome assembly GCA_022606495.2 of Halesus radiatus. Taxonomy (NCBI): domain Eukaryota; kingdom Metazoa; phylum Arthropoda; class Insecta; order Trichoptera; family Limnephilidae; genus Halesus; species Halesus radiatus. The sequence continues at coordinate 35,073 of JAHDVE020011000.1, forward strand.
TATAAACAGGTAAATTTGTTTTAAACGACTTCAATGTGATATAATGACAGCCTCCATGGTCGAGGGGAAAGGCTCTCGACTACGAATCCGAAGGTCGCGGGTTCAAATCCCGCATGCGCAAGTAATTTTTATCTAATTGCTTTGTGTTGTTTCACGATTAATTAATGAAAAATGATAGATGGTATTATTTACCCACGTTCCAGAGTGGAAGATCCTCTCAGTATCGCCCTGGTGAAAGAACACAATTAAGAATTGAAACGTTGCTTGAAATTGCGTTTTGGTGGCCAGATCTGAATAGCCAGGTATTTCCCCACCTTCCTCTTCCCCTTCTCCTTCTCCCCCCACGACCATCAGCCTCACAACATTCCCCAATTGGGGATGCCATAGTCTTACTGGCTCTAGACGGTTGGGAGCAGTTGGGACTCTTGTGCGATATTCACATAAATTTTATTTTTTTTAAATAATCGACCGGTTTCCGAACTACCCTTCCTTCGTCAGCACTATAAAACTAACGTAAGATACAAAATAATGACAGACATACATGAATAATTAGGTGTTGGAGTGGGAGACGCCTAAAGGGAAAGCGGTAATTAAGTTTCTGAAGAAAACGAGCGATTCGTGGGGAAAATATATGGAATAGGATTCAGTAAATTTACTTAGTTATTCAATATATCAGAATTAATATCTAGGGATTTTCTAATTTCAAATGCTTCTAAATTATCTATTTTTTTTGCTTTTATTATTACGGTGAAGAATTTAAACAACTGTTTCTTTATTATGATATTATCGATTGAAATGGGACGATTAGCAAACACTGAAAAATGATTGTTTTTTAAACATCTAAAGTGTTCCGTGATTCTAATATTAATATAACGGGATGTCTTACCTATGTAGAACGAAGGACAATCATTGCAACGTAATTTGTAAATGCTTGTGTTGCTTAATTTTTTTTTAATTGAAAATACCTACATTTTAGCAAACTTTGTACATTTAAAATTGGCAATATTTATAATAATATGTTCATGCCTGTGTTAATTGATTTGTCCAGAGCTTTTAATAAACTTCCATCTTGTTTTAATCTCGTTCCACGCTTATTTTTTTTTCTTAATCCCGTAAAATTCAACCTTCCCTTCGCATAAATGAAAATGTATTTCAGAAGGCATCGCTGCAAAATCAGGCTATCCCAAATTTAATGGCTACAATGTATCAACGATATTACTTTTGGGATCGTAAATTGAATCTCGGTTAAATATTTCACTTCGCTCGTCTTTATTCCTTCCACATCAGTAGTCAATTTGAATAAAAAAAATCTGTGATAACGATAAATTTCAATGTCGAACGAATGTTAGGGCCATATTTTGCCGTTTCAAGCCGGGAAATGAAACTTAAAGCAAGTTTTTTTACAGGTTAGGACGTGTTTGGATTGAAAAACAGGCATTATTCTTTATATTTTTTGCGCTCTTCTGTCGTTACAATATTTATTTTCGTACAATTTAAGTATTTATTTCATCGCGGATTATTCCTTGAAAATAAGTTTTCTTGATGCTTAAAGGCATCATTTAAAGTTTTTAAAATTTTACAATAATTATTGATATTCAATTTAAAAATCGGTTTTTTTATTAAAAAAGTTCTGCCAAGTAATTACTATTATTATATGTAACAGCTGTCTCGCCTGTCTAATAAAAATAGAAATTTATTAATATTTTTTACAAACAAAAATACACATTCTCGGGTTAAGAATAACCCAAACATATCTTAAAAAACTTCAACTAACACCATACTAAGCGGAAGTGTTGCTTGTGTCATGATGGAGGATTTAGCTGGCAGAGGAATTGAACCCACGACACACGCCTGGGTGGAAATCTGACGCATTTAAAACTCAGCCACTAACCGGTCAATATTTTAAATAGAAATCACAATAAATAAATCAATAATGTTTTGAACTAGAAAGTATTGTATGTCAAAAGAATTCTTAATAAAATTCTCCTAATATTTTTTTAGATATTTAAAACAGATAAACGCAAATGAGAGCTCAGCATTTAATGTCTTTACAAGGAAACATAAATCGGTTTTGAAAAGGGTCCATTGTAATCGCCATCTTTCACTTCGGGATCATCCAAAAATGTCAATCTCAAGAGAGGGACAGATCATCCGAAGGGCTGGGAACTGTTTAATCGGATAAGGAAATACGAGGCGTCGGATTAGTGTTAGGCGAGCCCTTTGCTTGTTCGCCCGCCCCGCACACAATACAGCCTAGTTTCCCATGCCTGAATAAACAATCACCCTTTAAATGGAATCCAATTTTCAATTACCGCCGTTTTGTGTAAAGTTATGACTGTGGTCCGGGTGTGGGGTGAGGCTGTGAATGCGGGAGTGGGTGGTAGGAAGGGAAGAGGTTTGATAGCGCCCCGAGATAAAAAAAACGGCGCCAGGCGTTCCTCCCAACGCTTTCAGGTTAATTATTTCAGAGTTTGGGAAATGCCTTTGATCAGAAAGGTTTCGCGAAACGATTTGTGTATTGGAAGGCTTCCGCGGGAATCGTTTGATTCCGCGTCTTAAGGCTGCCGCAGCTTCTAACATTTTATTCATTAAAATACCTACCTACGTTATTTGTTGTCAGCAAAATTACTCTATTCTTCCATTTGCATGTTCCCATACATATTTGCTAAATAACAAGCACGAGGGGGACCGGCGCCGTAACTCAGACGGCTGCCGAACGTAAAGTAACGCTATTTTCCTTAAAACACTTTGTATAAATTTTCCTCTGACTTTTAACGCAGCTCAATTTGATAGCTGTGGTTGCAATAAAGTTTCTGTCCTCTATTCTAATACTTCTAGTATAAACTCATTTATTTCTACAAAGACCTCAGACGTCAATTTGACGAGCAGCACAATTAAGATGACTCGCATCAATTTTTTTTTGAACCGTGAAGTAAGAGTTGCTCAAAGACATACATAGTTTTAAGAGGCCTACCAAACTGCAGTCCTAATAATTTCTGCGTCTGATATGACCAGCCATCAAATCCACGGTCGCGGTTCATTTAAGTATTCTGCATTTTTTTTATTTATTTTTTTTGAAATTTTTTGTTACATGAGTACATTTTGAAACAGTCTATAAAATATAAGAAAATATGATGAAAATTAAATATGTAAACCATAAAAAATCCCACAAATGCAAAGCCTCTGTGTGGGTAAAATAATCGTTTTTTATCACATTTCTATAGCCTATGTGGAAGTTATCATTTTAAACAAAAATTAAGGTAATCTTTTTCTTAAAAGAAACAAGTGCTATCGAAAATAAGAAAGATAAAATATCACATAAAGTGATAAAAAACTTTTCATTAGTTATGACACTAAAGAGAATTTACTGTTATTATCATATATACTCGTACGTACCTTAGTACAATAAGATTTTAGTGGGCGTTTTAAAATCACACGATGTTTTGGAAGTAGGTTTTATAAAAATGTGTATGTATTGTGCTATTGGTGTAATAAAAAATTATAACATAAAATAAGGCATTGAACAGTATAATACATTGTTGGTACCAGCAACAGGTGAAAAATTGAGTTGAATTTTAAAAGTCTAACATTAAAATTTAAACGAAAGAGAACAAGCTAGAATTCTGTCTAAGGGAAAATACTATAAATGACATTTAAGACTTATGAAACAAAATGTATCTATTTCATTGTTTTTTATCCAATATTTAATATACTTTTATGAGCGTTAATGTTTTGCTTTAGCACGGTCTCTTTAAAGGTTATGAAAAGTGAATTATATTCGAAACTTTCTGTGTCAAGATATTCTGTAACGTGCTACCAATGCACGTCATCCATTTTAATCCGGAGTTCAACAACAAGCGCTTGCAGAACACTGTTGTTTTCTTTCTCAGTATTATACATGGCACAATAATTCCCCCTGCCTTACAATCGACGGAGACGCTATGGCAACAGTGAAGCAACACTAATAAAATTTTATATATTTACATTTCTCGATGTCATACAGTTTCCCATTATTGTTTGTGTTCAATAGCTCCATAGCGGAGTTAGGCGAGACGACTGGAAAACTGCGAAATATTGACGAGTGTTTGCGCGGAACTTAATAATAGTGTGCTGTTTAATGGGACCTTTCTACAATGCAATACCTACAAGGCGAATGCAATTATAGTTTTTGTACTCGTGACCTCTTGTACCGACTCCAGACTTTTACCACTCTGCCATTGAACCAGAAATGGAACTCGTCAAGAAAAATGAACATATTAGACTATAATTTAATAAATGAACAAAATAATATAATTCGTTCGCCACTTCTGGACATGTTCAAGCCGAATTCCATTATAAACCATAATACAAGAAAAAACCCTGCATTCCGAATTAATTTAGATACGTCAATGATAACCATCTTAATATGTCTGACAGAGTATTGCACTCACCGCTTTGTTTAGCTGAAATAAACACGTTATTATTATTATTGTTAATGACCTTTAGTCAAATTTAAACAATATAACATTATAACCCTTAAATATGGAAACTTTACAGTGCAATAACCATGAACATAACGGTCAATTTACTAAGAAAATAATAAGAGGATTGGTAATAAAAATTAAAGCATTTTATCAGTTTCATTGTACGTACCTAAATAGATCGTCTGTAAGTGACTTCAACACAGTTTGATATTACCTTCGGAAGGCGAAACAGCTGTCACGTTTAATAACAATAACTCAGCAGATTTTTTTTATGAATAAACCGTTCTATTCAAATTGAACGAACCACTTTATTAATATATACGAGTACTTATCAACGAGGTTCGAAAGCGAATCTTTCCTCGTCAGGAATTTACGGAATACATTAATTAGTATTCTGTATATTCCTGATGAAGAAAGCTTCGCTTTCGAAACATGTTGATATGTATATATTAATAAAGTGTTGATTACAAAGTAATTTTTATTTTTTTATTAATTATGACGCCACAAAGTGAATACCAATCTTTTGAAGAAAATACGAATAATATTAGTTTTTACTAAATTTAAGAACGTTAAATTAATAAAAATAGTAGACCTACGCATGAAGTAACGACCGAGTCTTTCATTTAACCACTGTACTTACATTACATTGTGATGAAAAAGTTTTCACTAGTATAATTACACAAATGTTTTCAATCTTCGTCGGATTTCATTGGCTGTCGAAGCGTCCTGCATTCGGGAGCAGTAAAGCTGACATGTCGGGACACTTCCGCCGTGGACGTCCGCTCCGTAGATAAACCCCTCGTAAAGCGGCAAAGTGCATCGCTCTGGAAGCGCTTCACATAAAACTGCAGTCCCTGCCCATTCTCTCCTCGCAAGCCTCCAGACCAAATCTGAACTAATTTTCCTTTCCCGTTTTATTCACAGTCGTATTTTCATACCGCTGTAAAAGAGAGTACTTTAAAGTACAACTGTATGTTGATCCGTATATTCCATGGTTAATACTTCAAATGTCCGTCGTTAAAATTATACGACCATTTGAAATTGTGTGGTTTATGGATTTTGAATAATAAAATGCATATCTCATTATTTGAATTTTGGTTTAATGTCACTTTTAAGTGCGTATTTGATACACCCGTGTAAATTTAATGTAATAATATCCATTATATTCGGTCATCATAGCTTACAGATCACAGGCGCAGCGATATACACAACCAACTATGTATTATTTTACTGTTATCATTCATGTCCAAGTTACCTAATATGGGATTTTTTTATATTAAGACTAGCGGGAGTTCGATGCCAAGCGATTTCAAATGATGGTGGTTTTCATGTGAGCTGCGGTTCCCAACTTCTTTTGGGATGCGACCCCATTTTTTTAGAATTCATGTGATTAGCGGCCCTTTAGCGGATTCTGCAAAAAAATATCGTCCAGGAGGGGATGTGGCTGAGCGGATTGTGATTTTTATAACCCGTCCAATTTTTTTTCCCGGTTTTATGATATTTGGAGATACAATTAATTGGAATAACTTATCGAAGCTTATAAACCTCATTGTAATATTTAATCATTGAAGAAGATAATATTAATAATGCTAATAATCGGATGATTTTTATAGCGCCGTTTTTGTGAAAAATCACCACAAGGGCGCTACAAACCTCAAATGAAACATTAAACAGAAAAAGACACAGAAAAAGAAGGACCTCTTAATAATTATAATTATAATTGGATGATTTTTATAGCGCCGTTTTTGTGAAAAATCACCTTAAAGGCGCTGTAATCGGTCTTACCGGATCAACGCTCTAACCAGTGAGCTAATGTGACCTGTTTATTTTACCTTATTTTTATTGATATCATACTTCAAATCATAATAATAATTATAATTGGATGATTTGTGTAGCGCGGTTTTTGTTAAAAATCACCTCAAGGGCGATGTATTCAGTCTTACCGGGTCAACGCTCTAACCACTGAGCTAATGTGACATGTTTATTTTACCTTGTTTTTATTGATTTCATACTTCAAATAAATATTATCTTCTCCAATGATTACATGTTTGTAGGTGTTAACCGATCCTGATTCCACGATAACTAATTTGATGTCGCGAGTGGTCCGCTTTCTGAAAATGCGTGGTGCAACTTTCGGGAACGGATTTGAGAAGATTATTAGACCTTTGAACTTTTGGTACTCTGCTCGCAGAACCAGCACGAATGGTCACCTTACTTTTATAGAAATCAAATGATACACAACCGTGATATATTGTAATAAACTTATTTTAATTGGATAAAGAAAACACATTTTTCAGTATAATATAATTCAATACAATTAATACATAATCACCTTATTGATTCTACCTTCGCGTAGTTATAAATCCTCAGCGTAAATTTCCTTCACGACTCACAATTCAATTTAGTAATCAATTAAATAATTACATTTTGCGTATACGAAAACGAAAATTAGTCTGTACGCGAAACATTTCATTTGAAGCGGGGGTTGTATCTTTTGAAATATGAATTGCATGTTAATGGAGCTCTTAACACATTTACCCATCTAGATATTTACACTCAACACAAATGATCCACTTTACCAAATTGTTTCGTTCATTAGGCTTTCAGCTTTGGGCGCTTTCATGGCGCGGGTAGGTACCCCGCGGGTAGGTACTCCGCGGGTAGAAGAACTAGTGTATGGCTGGCGAAAGGTTGCCAGGTGTCCCTGTACTATTTACCGAGCGGAATACTTAAAAAATCGCTAATACCAACACGCATCCCCTTTCATTAATATTAATGAATTTCAGGCCAACATCTGGAACAGGAATGAGTTATTCTTTCATTCGCCAAAGGTTAAACTGTATTAACAGTGACATACTAACAGAAGTGTATTAACGTAGTAGGTACCTACTCTAAAACACTCTTGTAAAGATAAGATATATCTAAATACTCGTACACTAGACTTTTTTGTAATCCTTCCTGTAAGTCTAACTTATAGTAAGCATTTTCCACGTATGTCTGTATGGTATAACACAAATAAGTGTAGAGGATAGAAAGCCAAAAACTGTTTGTTTTTACTCCAAAAATACCAAAAATCTATTTAAGGGGGCGGAACCTCGGAGAAGAATTATTTATTATTTCGAAATATTGATAGTATTATTACGCGATACGATAAACATAATATTTTTAAATAGAAAAATATTTATTAAATATTTTATAAATTTACATAGGCTTAGCATTTACCAAAATCTAATCAGAAATATAACTTTTTTCTGACCGTTTTATTGTATGGTTTACAAAATATTTAAAATATTAAGTTGAGAAAAATATTTTTAATCCTTTCTCGTTACGTTTTTGTAAATAAACTTAATCAAAAATTTGTAATCCACATTAAAAAAAAAAAATTTAAAAAATTATTATTTTGAACTAATAAATAATAACTCTCCGACGTCCCTCTCCCCGTTAATCATCGAAGAAGATAATATTAACAAATCTCAAATGAAATAAGAAACAAGCAAAAAATAAAATTGTCGGTCGCATCTGAGAATGGAACCCAGGACCCCGTCTTGCCGGGACAACGTTCTAACCACTGATCTAATGAGAACTAATTATTTTCTGTAATGTTTTCAATGTCGAAACACAATTTAAGAATTACCAACATTGTCCTCAATTAGTTATAATATGTTTATAGTAATATAATACTATAGAAGTAAATAGTAACTTAATGTTAGAATTAAGTTAATGCTATTTAATCAATTAATTAGAATTATTTTGTTTAAACCATTATTTTTAATATATAAATATCGATTCGATTCCTATATGCGACCAATACCTTTTTTTAAATTTTATGTCTTTTCTTTTTTTATATTTCATATTTTAGATTTGTTAATATTATCTTCTTTATTGATTGAATATTACAATTGGGTTTATAATCTTCATTAAGCTGCATTATTCCAATACTTTTAATAAAATTCATTTGTCTCTTTCCTGAAATAAAATATGGGGTGGGGAACCAAGAAATGAATTCGGTTTCAGCTCTAGCAAAATAAATACCAATTTAAACCGTTTGAAAGTATTCTTAAGATTTGTAGGTAAAATCGAGTGTTTTTGTGCAGCATTTTTTGTGGCGAAATCTATTGTTTTAAAGTAGCAAAATAAATTAATATTTATGTAAAGATTTAAGGTGAACACAAAAGATGATTTTGATAAGTACCCATCAAAGATCTTTTGTACAAAAAAAAGTACCAAATTTCGTAATTTAATCTCGTACATACTCGAATTGTTCTTCCTTTACAAAATCAGTTCCTACCACAACATTACACAGCATGTAAAGAGAAGTATGTTTTTCCAAAAGTCATAAAACGAGTTAATTGTTTGCTTCTCTTTTTTTATTATCCAGGTGTTTAGCATTTTCCCGTTCTTGGGAGTAATTTCGAATGAACTTGTCTGTGCTTTTGGGTCACGCAGCAAAAGCTTATCCTTATAATTATGAAATAAAAACACTCAGGCGTAATGGTCCCCGGTAATGTTTTGGGATAGAGTGGATTACATTAATGCGGTAAGTATTTCGGAAAGTTGATTCAAACTAAAAAGTCATTTAGGATATTTAAAAAAATGCTTTCAGAACTTTTGTTTTCGGGTTTTGATATTGGTAATATGGTGCATTCGTTCCTTGAAAAACAAAATTTTAAATGGAAATGTTACAATTATTATTATAATAATTACTATAGAATTTTATCGATAAATGATAACGACTTCTTGAAAATCCCTGGCATCATTAGCAGATTTGAATCATGATATATCGTAAATATGAGGACTCAGTCCTAATAAAAAATTTTCAAAAGAGGCGAGGGTAACATTCCACAATAGTGTGCTGATACCAATCCTGGTGTATAGCAGTAAAGCATGTAACTGGAAGAAGAATGATAAAAATTGACTCAATTCTGTAGATATGAGTTTCCTGAGGCGTGATATAACCATATATTTAAGCATCTTAGTCGGTTAGTTTGCTATTTCTATCATTGTTTTTATTTGGTAACTGGAACTGAAAGCTAAGTATATCCTAACCTTCATCTCTTGCATTCGTCTTTTCCTCACAACAACCACGTCTTGGCAGTGGGACTCTTGAGTGCTATTTACATTAAGATTATAATTAATAATAATTTCTGATAGACAAAGCGTTACCTGGTGAGGTAATTACTGACAGTATTAAGCCGCTACCTGCTTCACTTCGGAGGCTAATCAGGCTCGCACTGCTCGGGCCATCGAACCTGCACCCAATTAGTGTCTGGTATCAAAGCATTTATTAATTATATAAATTGAAAATACACTTTGTATATACCACTTTACTAAAATTATCAATTAATCATATCATAAAGACTTATGACTCCGGTTCTGTCGACACTTTTATATTTTCTATTTTAAGCATCCTCTAGCGTGATATCGTTATCCTTACATCTGCATCTTAAAGGCTATACCTACAACTGAAGCTACAATTTAGCTTTTATTCAGAAACGTACCTGTGTCATATTAATAAATGTTTCCGGTACCTACCTACAGCTTATATTTTCGTGAACAGCTTTTTAACGTAATGTCATTTTCCTTCCACCTGCATCTTTAAAGATACGGAAATATTATTACTGAAGCCACAATTCAACTAGTATTCATAAAAGTGATCTGTGTCAGGTACACATCTTAATAATTTGATTCCAGTGCCCACATAAGCTGATATGTTTACAATCATCCATTTAATGTAATTTAGTTACGCTCATATCTGCATCTTAAAGGATTTACCACGGAAGCCGCAATTCAAATATTGTTCAGGAAGCAATTTCAATACCCGCAAATTAAAAAATTGATTCCGGTGCCTTCATATTTACGGTTTCTGTGTTTGAGTAATCGGCATTTAACGTTATATCGTTATACTCCCAACTGCATCTTAAAGGATATCTCGATAACCGAAGTGGCTTTGTGAAATACAGTTTTTTTTAATTATTTTATTTAGTTTTAATACAATCCTTTTTTACATAATAATAAATTACAAGGTTAAAAGGCTACAGTGTACCGATACTAAACACTTTGAGATTCTGTGATCAAAAATCACTTACAGTATTCTTATGAAAATATGATTCCGGTGCCTGCATATCTTAAGAGATATACCTACCACTGAAGCCACAATTTGACTATTATTGTTCTGGTGAACTTGATTAAAATAGTTCAGCGAAGTTAAAGCACAGATATAATACCGCGGAAGCCGCAATTCAACCACTCTTCTGGAAAGTGATCTGTTCCTATATATTCATATTCAAAGTGGACTTTGGGTAAAGTATATGAAATAATTTGTGAATTAAATAATTATGTATTCTGACATTTCCATGAGTGTTCAACTATTGCTTGATACCCGTTCGCACTTGTCTAACCCATGCATCGCGCGTCTCTTGGAGTATGGACTAAGCTATTTAGGCATTTGTATACTATATATTATATGCTTATCGAGATTCAACATGCAAAAAATTAACAAAAAATAATATTCCAGTACCTGTAATAACAGGATATATTTTTGCACTGTTTAACTAAGTGTATCCTCAGATCTGTATCTTATAGGGTGTACCACTGAAGCCACAATTTGACAATTGTTTAGGAAAGTGACCAGTGTAGATATTAAGTGTTTATATTTCCGTTACCTAAATATGCAGAGATTCGTGTTTAAGGAAACCAACTTTGACTTTATATGTGGTGTATATCTGTGTAAGTACTTACATAATATTTAAATTGAAATAATAATAATAATTCGATGATTTGTACAGCGAAGTTTTTGTGATAAATCACCTCAAGGGCGCTGTACAAATATTACTTACTGGGGTTTATCTTATTGTGTATGAACAGATACAGAAACAGAAACAGATGTAAAAAATGAAAAAAATGTAATTGTGGTTCATCCCTTGGAGTTTGGGGGAATACAGTTCAGCGATATTAAAGCTCATTAAGATGCTAGTATTGATAGTGTACTCTGGGCGAAGAACAAAACAACTGCCGTTATTAAATAAGTGCTAGGTACGAAGGGAAAATAGTCGCTGGGGAACAAAGTTCTTAACAAAACAGTATTTAAATATTAAGCGAATGCCCGCCCCTCACTACACAGCACATAACAAGAAGTTTCATTAATGCTCTTATCCCGTTAACAGCCTCTAATGTATCTTCCTATTATAAATGCATTAGGATTACAGAGAGCGCTCTTAATTATAGAAGCTATAGTTCGCTAAATATGGAGTTGAGCTTTCTCTGAACCGGGCTATTGTTTCTCTATTGATTTAATGAACCGAGTGCTTTTAAAACCGTTTTGATAATAGTATTCGATAATCTTTACTTCTGTCTTATGGTTCTATTCTAATATTCTATGATTTTTCAATTTTCTGCATTAATTATTCTACATCAATTTTCTTTTTTTATTTCTTTTCTTTAATTTGATTTTAAGTAAATAAAAAGTTGTTATATTATTTTTTGTTTCTATAATTAGTGATAGTGTTAGCCAATAAATAAAAATTAAACGCATTGTTAGCGCCTTGATACCAATCACTGTTGACAGACCTTAATAAAAAGTAATTTTTTTTTTTTTATATTTCAAAAAGACTTCGTTGATTGAAAATCTTATTTCGATTTAAAAATTGGTAATTATCAAACAATTTGGCGTCTTAACTTATTTTTCGATTTTTCTTGACTCAGTTTGGTCGACTTATAAACACCTAAAAAGATAAGATAATTTCAGCACGACAGAGCTCACTTTTCTGGGCTTTATCGGCTTCAGAAAACGAATAATGATTTATAATAAAGATTATAATGGTTTTTAATATATCCAAATATGTAAAATTTATAACTCTTTGGACTATATTTGTATATTATTTGTATATTACTTCATTTTTGCATTACAGGGATATGAAAATGTTTCCGGAAGGCAAAAGATATTTCATTCATGAATGGATAAAAATAAAAGTTTAGAGGAATTTTAAGAAACTACAAAAAAAAAACATAATATGCATTAATAATAGTAGAAAAAAAAATGGAATTTTATTTAATTTATTTAATTTCATTAAATTTAAATATGACAACAAAAACATTAGACACTCATCTCCCTAGGACAGGCCTGTGTTGAGATGAGCGGCTTTACAATTTAATAATGATCAGTAAATACTAATAAGTAAATAATAATACATGAATAAAGAGTAGTAAATATTAATAAGTAAATGGTGGTAAATATTAATAAGTAAATAATAGTAAATATTAATAAGTAAATATTAGTAGAGTAGATAAACAATAAAAATTTAAATTTAGATTATAATTGTTAAGTAATAATAATAGGTAAATAATAATAATAAGTAAATATTAATAAGCATATAATAAAACACCTTAAATATTATGTAAATATTAATAGGTATATAATAATAAGTACATAATAATGATAAAAATAGGTAAATAATATTTAAATAAAAATAAAAATAGGTAAATAACAATAAGTAGATAAAAAATAAAATTATGTAAATAGTATTAAGTAAATAATAAAATGTAGGTAAAAAAATATAATTATAAGTAAATAGTAATAGTAATAAGTATTAATCAGAAAGTAATAAGAAGTAAATAGTAGTAAGTAAGTAATAATAAGTAGATAATAATGATAATATCGAGCGTATATAATGTTCTAATCTATAGAAATCTAGGAATCTATAGAGAGTTGAAGCATAAACAACTGTATTGTGCAGATGTTTCTTAAATAGTTGAGATGAATAGATAGCATATAGTGTGTAATATATCTCTAGAACTTTCATGAATACAGTCCAACATCTCTCTAGCCCGGCAGGAAGTTGTAAGATCCCGGTAGATATTGAAGGTTCTTCCGTTCCGTCTCATTTCATCAATGCAACCTTTGTCGAGATTCCCGGTGAGCAATGAAATGTGGCGACATTTTCAAATCGGCGAACCGGGAAATGCAGTAAGCGTGTACCTACATACCATCCTATAATATATCTACATGTATGTGTATATGTATGGATTGATATACAACGTCCCCCTGCTGCATTCGATTACGAGGCCGAGGGATGCGGAACGTCTCCTATCCCAGGAATTGCTATCATGATCTATGCAGGTAAAGTCACTAGAGATGGAATAAGTGTATACGGCGTCAAGACGCGGTCGTGTTCGTCGATACAACTTGTTTTGCGATACACTTGTCATTGAGAGTGCACAAATATTGTTTATTACCTAACAAAGTTTTCATCAAAATTAAATATGTTTCTGACAAACTGTAAATAATGTACAAAATGTAATGTTCTCGTAATAGCAGAATAGTTTAAATAAGAGCTAGGTAAACAAGGTTTTTCTTCGGATAATAAAAGTATATTGCCTTCCACAATGTTGATAAGTTCAGTTCAGAAAACACCTCGTAAAAACAGCTTTTATGGGCCTCCCGTTGTTACTCTTTCATTTTTGACAATGGTGTGTTATTCGACAAATGGTTCGAAACTCCACTAAAAAATAAAGGATGTATTCTTATTACCATTATTACGTCGGCGCCATCCGCAACTCTGGGCGTTTTTCCTCCCCGGAGAAATTACAATGCCCGCGCTGACAAATACCCACTCCAGAGTGGGTAGATATTTACCGTATTTAGCCGTCCAAATTGTCTAGTTCCTTCCAAATAACAAAAAGGAGCGTATTATTCGTTCCTCGCAGCTGCGGGAGACATATCGATGAACGTTTCAGCTTACATTACGTCCGACATGGCTCGCTGCAAGTTGAGGCGCTCCGATGCGATGGCGATGGGGAGAACGTCGACACGCTATTTACATCGAGCGCGGTCGGTTGTTTTTCAACTGTTGAATGCTGTTTCCTTTGAATCTGGCGCAATTTCACTGGGACAATCGTGACTCGTCTCCAGCTAAATCATTCTAATGGACTGCTCAGTACTTAACCGGCGTGTGATTAACTGATCATAAATACACTAAATCTTATTGGTTCATCACATTATGCTAATAAGCAAAGTGCTATAATGTTTGCGTCGTGACAAAAAGGTTGCTTAATTTGTGTGGAATTTTTGTAAATGATTTGTAACATTTTCAACGATAACAGGCATATTTTGCGCAAGATCTGTAACAATGGAAGCCACATGTCACGCGAGTAAACTTCTAACATTTTCACAAGCACCGTAATTCAACTATTTTTGAGGCGTGCAACATTTTCTCCAGCAATTCGCACGGACCATATGGGCTGAAAGTTGTCTAAAATCATTTCCCAACCGTATTCGCGTGATCTATTGTCAATCGCGCGGATAGAGGAAGACCGTCGAAAGTTTTACAGCTCACTTATATTAAATTACAAACCATGATGTTCGCAGTGGAATGCCTGCAAAAAAGGCAAATATGTGGGCACGGTATGGGAGTAAATTCGCAAAGTGTTTTGGCGGAAATTGCGATGAATATACGCGACAAAAAGACGTACGGTGGCTATCAGAATGCCATTTCATTCCACGTCTCGCACGCCCCTGCGCCGGCGGAAAGGGAAAAATGAACGCCATTGATTAAACTTGCTATAAACAATATTACTACACATCTACTCTACATGTGTTCTACGTGGCATACTTTTAATCCACTTAGGGTAGCCACCCTTCCAAGCTCATCTTTATATACTATACATAAAAAGGCTTCTTAAGGAGAAACGTCGCAAACTCATTCGCAGTTTTCGTAAAATTTTAAGACACCTTTAGAATGTATATACATATTATATAATGCAATATTATGCTGTATAATATAGTTTAGTTTTAACACATATAAATACTTAGTTTTATACCTGTAATTTATTTAAATTTATTTACCAACCGATTTCGCTTAACGAGACTTCATCAGGGTAAAATTTAAACGAATAGACTAAGTATATATATATACATAGATGAGACGTAATTTAAAAGAGAATAAGAGGGATGAATAATACAAAATAGAAAATGGAACAGTGAGAAAGAGATAAACTTAAGAAAAAGAGGTAGACGTAGTATGAAATAGAATAATGGGAAGGGAGAACGAGGTTAGATTTCTCACTTTCCATTGGTCTATTTTATGTCTCACCTATAATATGTGGTCAATCTATGTAATTTTGTTTATTTTAAATTTCAACCTGCCAAAGTTTAACCCAGGCGCAACCAGTTGGTAAATAAATTAGTGGTTTAAAACAAATAGTTTATTTCATTAAATAATATATCAAATCACAAGTGATTTCTTTCTAGGAAAACTTATTACTTGCGTGTTAATGTTTCTCACGATTGTTACGAATTAATTTTTGTCAAGTCATCACAACTTACAGAAATACAGCCTCCATATTTATGCAGAAAGATCAATTAAAATATTTTATTTTCGTTTCTGCGGCGGACATCTTGCCCAAAGTCCTTCCGACTAATATTCTGAAAATTCATCAAATTTCCTGATGCTTTTCTGATTTTAACGACTTTATCGAAGATTCAGTTTTAAAGAAGAAAAAAATCAAATATAATAATGGTGTCAGCGGTTCGATAAAATGCAATCAAACTGAATAACGTGGGTCATTAAACTAACTTATTTATAATTTTAACTCTCAAAGACGATCCTCAACTCGTTGGTGATATTCATCTTATTCGGATAAAATATTTATGTCACGGGTTTGAAAGAATGCTAACTTAACCGTTAGATTATCTATGATCTTTCGGAAACGTGCCAAATTCGTTCAGAGAAAATTGGCACCCCTGATGCAATGTTCACAAGCAGCTGTTTCACGTTGAAGCCCCTAGCCACTTACAGTGGAATTTGCCAGAAACTGCCTTGGCTTAATTGGATACTACCTTTGTATTGTCAATGTCTTCTTGGCAAATCCATGCAGCATTACCCGATTTAATTATCTCGTTTGGAAATGCCTACGGATTGTACATTTCTCACTATCAGATGACGCTGTGGTATAAATCACGTTGCCATAACTGTGTCATGTATTATTAGATGCTTTATTAGTTGTAATTTACTCCATCTTATGACAAAACGATTTCGTTTGTGTATTTACGGAAAATCATAACATTGGAACAAGTGCGCTGTGATCGTTAGTGTCATTAGAAGAATTAAGTGATAAAACTTTATATATTTATTACTTACACAATGGAAACCAGATTAATAATATATATATTTAAACGGATAAGATTTGGGTGAGATCAAACCTCGAATGGTGCGGATGCTTTAGTAATTACGCCACCGAACCCTGTTTCTAAACGGTAGTTGTTTTTTTTTCTTAATTTATTTATACAAATTAAAATGAAGATTGTAGTATTACTAGGTGGATATATATATGAAAGTTCCACCTATTTTAATTTGTAGGAATCTCTGATCAAAGAAAAAATTAACATTGACTGGAATTCAAGATTCGTGTTGTACGATTTTTTTCTTTTTGGCACAGGTTTAATATGTGTCATTGGGGGAGTATTTACTAGTTGTCCATTCAGTTTATTGTTAATGTACATTTTTAACACTGCACGCTTTGTGCACTGTGTATATTATTTACAAAAGCTTGTTATAACGCCAGGCACATCGTACATTAGACCGAATATTTGTTCTGTAATTTAAATGTAGCTGCTCGATTTAAATTGCGGCTTAATTAAATATTGGTAAAAGCTGTATAAAGCACAGCAAAGAACGTCCCGACGCCGCCGTACGCTGGCGTACATATGTCATGCCGACGCTTTGAACTTTTCATGGAGCGGAAATTGGATTGTCATTTGGAGCAGGGATTCTGATCTGCCGGCATTACGGATAAACCCATTGTAGACTGAGGGCCGCCTAAAGGCCAGGCCTTAAGCTGGATCCGCTACATGACGGCACCTGATTAAAAACAACAGAACGTTCATTCCTTTTATATCACCGCACTCCGGCTACCTTATCCCGGCTTACTAAGTTCCCTGTCGATTACCTAAACACGACTAGAACTGTATACTTTTGATAAGTTTGAAAGCTTAACGAGCTTTTAATTGATTATGGAGCGAAATGAACCTCTCTATTTCACAATGTGTATATAATTATTCGAGTTACGTTATGTAAATCCTAAGGTATCTGTATTTCTGTATACACATTGCAACGTTTAATTAAATGAAACAAAAACTCATTTATAGGCACAGTTTTCGAAACTCAATAATAATTGTAACTTTCATATCTGATATGTGCTTCGTTTATGAGAAAGATAATCGAGAAAGGGGTATCAATGCAATGGTACTATCAAAAATATGCCTTTAATTCATCAAATCGATCATAAAATTTATGACGTTATTTTATGCTAAAAGTAGCAAAGTCAAAAAATGTAAAAAGGCTTTATCTATTTTAACTGTAATATTAAATTATAAAAGTAAACAATGACTTTCTGGCTTGACATTATATTTAAATGAAATAATTCTTTGTTCGAAACCACTTTATTATTTTCATATATTTGTCGACCGTTTATAGTTTATGAGGAAGGTTGAGATCGACCGAAACCGGTCAACAAATATATAAATGTAATAAAGCGGTTTAAGAGGTAGATTTTTTTTCTTTTAAAGTTTATACTAAAGCTTTATCAATTTCTTTATTGACATTGTCATCCTGCATATCTTTCACTTGTTTTATGTCAGAATTTGTTTTAAATAATAAATCTCTAGTAATCATATCCCACATTTTGTTCGGAAATATAAAACCTTAATATCAGGAAGATTTACTATTATTTTATTTTTTTACAGTTTTTCCTCACAGGTGGCCCTGAGAGAAATTATTTCCCTCAGGGCCTATGAAATCTTTGGGGTTGCTGTGTGGGGGATCTTTTAGAGGATAGGAAGGAGTGAATCTGGGTCTTGAAGAGACCCATGTTTTAGGAGGAAGGAAAGACAGAGGCCGACAAATCATTCCACAGCCGAGCTGTTGAATAAAACACCGAGTCGCAGAAGCGACCTGTTCTCATGTGTTAAATGTCAACCGGGTACAAATGTTGGGCGCGCGTTTGGCATGTTTTCCGACTGTGCACCGGTGCGGAGGAGATCAATGATGCTAGTTTCTCAGAGCATCTTCCTTTAACATACTGGTAGAATAAGGACAGCATTCCCACCTGACGTCTGTGCTCCATAGATTCCAATTTGTCTCTTAAGATAGGCGGTTCTATCAAACGGTTAATATTAATAGAAGAGTAAATATTGTAAAAAGTCTAAACGTTTACTTGTAGAACTTTCATTATTTTATTTAATAAAAAAATTTATTCAAGTATTTTAGACATCTCTGGCTAAAATGCTGCTTATTTTCGAGGGAAAACATCGCCCACTTCTTAAGAGGCACAGAAAAACATATTACACTTAATTGCAGGGCCTTGCCTCGTTCCCGAACCCCCCTCTTCTATGTATACTTCCTAAAAGGCCCTCGTTACTGCATACCATGACCATTTATGTAATGGGAGATTATAAGGGAGTACCTACCCTATTCTGGTTCTTGTTTTTTGATCAACCCTTTTAAGAGACACAAAAAATTTGCATAATGTTCTTGTTAGACCAACATCTCTATTGCAAAAAAAACATTATATATAATTCACATTATTTCAATGGGTTGGACATAATTATAATGTACTGTATTTTAAGAGCTATCCCGTAATACCTAAAATTAGTAACATTTATTTTTTATTGATATACAAACTCAGATCTTGTGTCTTTGTAAACATAAGAATTTTTAATTCGTAAAAAACAGCAAAGTTTTATTTTGATAACATGCAACTTTTAATAAGGCTATTTTCTTTGTTTACATCTTAATTATAATGGACGAATCTATTTGTACATACGTCTCACAAATATTCGCCAACGGTGAGCTCTGGCGTCATGAAGTTAAAATTTGCTTTTGAATATCAAATAAACTCTTGAAAAATAAGATAATAATAAGATGGGGGCAATTGGGGGGACAGTAAAAAAAATACACTTTGTGGTCTGCTGACGCAAGAAATACTACAACTGATATGTCCATAATTTCTATATGGGTAGTGTGTATTTCTAAATGTGTAAGGTTTCCAATGATAAGAGTTCTTAGACTATAAGCTTTTAAGTTCTATATGAAATGCATACTGGAATTGTGATAAAGTACTCATAAATGTCTGCACTGGTTTTCAAACCGCATTTTTAAACCGCAGAATTTAAACAATTACAGTTTGAGGATTTTCGTCATTGGAAACCTAAGACACTTTCCTAACTACCCGCATAGAATTTACTGATAATTTATTTGTTTTATTCCTTGCGTTAGCAAACTGCAAATTGATATTTAACGCCTTATTTGGGTGATCTTCTTTATAACGTTATTACGTCAAAAGCAAAATAGCAAAAACATCTCTTTTCGCAAACTGACAAATTTAATTATCTTTTATAAAAATTCTCCATTTTTAAATTTAAAATACGATGAAAACACGTGAAGAAACAACAGATCCTAGCGTTGGCAGCTGGCAGATGTTCAATGTTCATCTCAGGGTCGACGTGAAGGCTTCTTTCTCCCACCGGAGGGCGGAGTTGCTAGTTCTTTAGCGGTTCATTAAAAATGCACAGAGCCGCGCTGTTATTACGGCCTAACTCTGCGATTGTCTCACGTGGAAAAGGTGCCTGCTCTAACCACTACAGTTGAACCTCGGTGGCACCCAAATTTACTGTCGAAGAATATAATTTGGGCAATATGGCAGAAAATTAGATAAATAGCTGGTTGTTTGTTTAACATTCATTCTATGTAAGATTTCTCAAATTTGTTGGATAACATTATGTTCTATGATCTGAAAATGTTTTTCGTTGCTGTCCTAACTATTTAGCGGTGAGCTGAGGCATAGATCAGAAAATGCATAGACCGGTCAGTGGCTAAGTTGGTATCGCGTCCGGGTCTCCCCCAGGCGTCGTTAGTTCAATTTCTTAGGTGGGTAAGTCCTCAGCAACATCTTGCGCTTACTGTGATGGGGAGTAGAAGATTTTCAAATATTGTCAGGTTATTCGTAGCCCGGGAATGTTTGTTTTCTTTAAAAAAATAAATACAAAAAAATAGAGGAACTGTTTTTCAATATTATTTGTAGCATGAAATATTTAGCTTTGAAATTGTTCATTTTGCCGTCAAAGGACACCATATTTTGTGTTCCAAATGTTTAAAAGTTTATTAAATTATAAACCTAATATAAAACTTAGATATTGTATTGACTATTTTGATGAAGAACATGTTCGCATGAACGTGTTATTTTATTATCCTATATTTTCTCTGTGGTAATGTTTTTTTTCTTCTTTTTTTAATGTCCCAGCCACTCCCAACCGTACGGAGCCAATGAGACTATAACATCCCCAATTGGAGTATATTCTGAGGCTGAAGGTAGTGAAGAGGGGAATTCGTTTCGTTTCTGAATGGTGGTTTTTCGCCAACGCGATACTGAAAGTATCTACCACCGCAAAACGAACGCACCGCAAATATACTACGTATTATTTTAAATGACTGAATTGTGAAATAACACAAATTACTCAAATAAAATTTACCTGCTCACGCCAGGATTCGTACCCGTGACCTCCAGATTCGTAGCCAAGGATCGTAACCACTCAACCACGAATTGACTTTGTTAACGTATAAGCCTCATGGGAATATATTTCAATGTGATTTAAATTCTGAAAAGATAATTTTATTTAAGGACAAACTCGAGACGTTTTATGATCGGAAATACACTTTACTGTTTTATTTTGTCGAAGTTGGTTGAATACCTGGAAACACTGAGCATTTTTATTTAATAATCTATTATCCGCCCTTCCTGAGAACAGTGTCCGCCTCCTCTGCCCCCGCCCTACCCCCACCCCAGCTCGCAGCCCAGACCCTCTCCGTGCTCCATCATCCTTTATCACTGATGTTATCTGACATTTTTAAAAATCTCATTATTTAAAGCTTACTCCGATGCCCCGGCTATATGGATGTGGCTCGCAGTAATTTGCGGAGGCTCGTACTCCGTACACTTGCTGTACGCCTGTACGGTACCGGGAGCACCCATGTAAAACTAACTACTGTTGATAAACGTCTGCTTTACGTTATGCCGAGTCCCTTTGCATTATTTCTTGCCTTTGTCTTGCGGGTCGGTTTCCCCCACCCGTCCTGTGTTTTACAGCACGTCAGATCACATCCCATTTGGGTAGAATTCCGAAAGTGTAGCGGCGGATAAATTGAATTCCCCGCCAAGCTGCATTCCCCTGACGTTTGGAAATGAAAGCTCACCTTCCATGACTTGGCGGAAACTGTCTTCTTCCCCCATTACTCATCAAATATTAAATCTGCAAATTTTAAGGCACTCTTTTTTTCCATAAACAAAAAGCGGGCGTCTCTTCATTTCGCTGTTTCTTTTCAGATATTTTTTTATCAGGGCGCATTCGCCATAGCATCCAATCATGAGGAAGGTACGACCTTATTTACTTTGTGAAATATTTATATGAAGACGGCATCAGAATATTCGGGCACAAATATTATACGCATTCTTTGTTCGTCAATGTCAGTTTTATTTTTCGTAACCCAAATAATATTACATTATGGGATAGTTTAATATTAATAAAGTTATTTCCAAACATCCCTTCGATTTTCTACGATTCGCAAATAAGTAGGCTTCTATTTAGCTTTTCCATCGAATACGTTATTGGATACTTTTAGTACTTTTGATGAAAAAGGACATCTCCAGTTACACTTGATATTTTTGTCTAAGTGGTGTATATTACCCGTACCAGAACCAACAGCTGGTAATTCGTGTACAGCGGTTAAACAAAGACAGGGCATCGTGGGAGAGCGAGACGGATGCAATAACTGACCACCTGTGGAATAGCCTCATTGAAATGTTAACGCCGTTACCATCATACAAAGCAATACACAGAAAACCATATGCTCCACCCAAAACACGCCACGAAATCCAAAAAACCGGAAAACTGGGATGGCAAAATCCACTCACGAGTAAAAGAAAGCTACATAAATAGCAAAATTTTCTAACAGTGTAAACGTTTCAAAGACGTTTTTTTTACTTAATGCCAGTATGCTATACCTAACTTTATGCAATTTACGTACGGGCTGGTATGTTTTCGATATAATGTATCTACATACTACGTGGAAAGCTTGCCGTTCTACCCCCTAGGTAAATACTTCGGTCGAACTTCGTGTGAAAATTACGCGGACGGTTTTCTTTTTATTTTTGCGGAGTTCGGCCATATTGTCTTTCATGAACTTGCCAGCTGCCAGCTGGGTGTGTGAGGTGTAAGCTGTGACCATAAAATAGAGTGCGAGAAAGAGGGTGAGCGTTGTCTATGGGTATGTCTTCAACTACAAAGTGTTGCTATTGCAGATGCTACAATATAAATATTTTCTAGTTACAAGGTCGGATATAGCGAGAAGATTTCTTATGAAATTACAGCATTTAATGCGTATTCATTACACGCTCTACAATTTTGCAAGAAGTGTTCATTGGTAAGTCAAATGTAAAGTGTATTCCAGATTAAGGAAAAATACGGAGTATCAAGAATGAATTTTACGTATTTTTGCTATGGATCCGTGTGCTACTACAAACTACTTCTGATTAGAAAATATCCTACCTAATTAGATTCTGTTTTTGTCTCCCGGCCCCGAGTCCTTGGGGTATAAAATATAAAAGAATGGCATATTTGGAGTTCGACAGTTTTATTTACTGATGTCAAACAAATTTCTGTTGTAATAAATAATCCAAAGGTCTTATTTATAGCCTCGCGACCTCCAGAGTGACTTTTAAATTGTCAAAAGAGACGTAAACACAAGCTTTTCATTTTGCGAATGGGATTCATCCGAAAGCCGGCCTTAAGATCGCGAGCATTTAATTTATTCAAAATTAAATATCTCGTTAAAGATTTCATTCCGACTAAAACAACTTTTAACTTTATTTATTGCCATCGCCCGGTTTCTTTCGAGATATTTTTATTATTACGAGAACGGTTTTATCTTTGTTCCAGAAACATTGTTAAAAAAGCACTCACGGAAAGCTTCAAATCAAAGCCTTCGCAGTAATACGGGGAGTTTCTTCACCTCCCCGGCCCGTTTTCCGTAGGACGCATTTCCACGGCCTTTAGGTACGTGAACGGAATGGACAAACGCAACAGGAGCGGGCACGGGCGAGAGGGGGTGAAGAGGAAGGGCGCGCTTCCCACACATCCCGACGAAGGCGGTCAAGCACTTTTAAAATTATTACTTCTCCTCGGGCAACGGGCGGGAAGGGAGGAATAAAATCCCAACAATGTGCAATTCGCATTTCATGAGGAAGGCGGTTAGATAAATATGTACACCCAATGTGTGTGTGGTTAGCTAATACCGACTGATGGGTAGGGTGAATCCATTCTTCTCCACTCTGAGTATGGAGGGTATCTGCTAACAATACGGCGTTATACGAGTGTTTCATCAGACGAGTCTCATTTCATTATGATATATTATGTTACTATTGAATAGTGGGGTATAATCCCGGGACACTAAACATAAGTACAACATTTGGATATTTAATTTCGGCGTTTCTGAAAACATCATGGCTAACAAGATAATATTGTATTATTATGTACTGAGTTACATAGTTGCTGTTTTTATCCAGATGTCGTATGCCTCTTTCATTCTACACATTTCTTGTTAATCGGTTTCCATGGAAAAAGTGTTCCTCGGAATGGTTTTCTTATTTCCCTCGGAATGGGAATGAAAACGTTCCCATTCGAAAAAAGCCCTCGATCCCCTAAACCAATATATGAAATTTGTCCCTTATTAAATTCTTTCATATTCAACCAACCAAAATGTTCAGCCGTTGAATCCTCGTGAACAAGTGAGTGAACATTTGACATAAACTTGTTTGAAATGTCAGCGTTTGGGTTCACCAGATATGGAAGAGCCTTCAAAGCGAGCGTTACTTAATCCGTTCTTATTGCTAAGGTCATTGGGCCGTATAATTTCCCCACTGCATTCTCCTCGGGCTTTGAACTGTACAACTACCTCCATATTTAATATTCATAGGATATAAGTCCCGTTTTCCCAACCGCGTAGAGGAAGAAATGGATTTATCGCGGTGCGCCGCATTGTGACCCCGAATTTATATGGGAACTTAGAAAACATTGAATAATTTGCATTAATCTCGCTCCACCCAATTCCGGTGTTGCGAAATAGATTAATGTAATTGCTAAATAAAGATCAGAGTGGTGTTTACCACTAAAGCTTATGGTTGTAACCCGACACCCGGCACCAGCCATCCAGACCTACATATTATTATTCACTGCGAGGGTGGCCAGTGGCCGCTGGCTCATAATACTAGTACAAGAAGGCGACAAAACAATTAGGTTTTATCAGGTCTATCATTTCACAACTCATTTATTGGATATTAAAACATTTTTTCTTTTTTAAACCTGTATTTTTATAATCGACGTAAGTAAGTGCACTACTTAACACTGGCGTAATTCATATTGCGTATTCATATTGGCGTAATTCATATTGAAATATTTCATAATATTACGGCCAATGTTTGAAATGGGTACTCCATTAGCTATAAAGTTTCTAGATGTGTAATATGTCACGTATTTTATGACGTATTCCAACACTTTAACTACCTATCTTTTCACTTAATAGAAATCATCCCTCACCCCGGGCGCGATCAATTCCGGCGACACTTTAAAATTACAGGTGCTCAATTTGACTAAGTTATCTCTCGGATGCCTTCATTTCATTTACATTCCGCCTATTGGCTCGCCCCGGGTCTCCAATTCAATTTGCGCCCCCAAAGAGCCTTCTCCATTCCGATTGTGAAAGCTCGATCAACTAGGTTTGACGGTAATCACACCAATCGTTCCAAAGCTACTCCCATAAAACAAACGGATGTCACGTGGCCTGTCATCAGTTGTTACCCGGAGTCGGCAACACCTTTCACTGCCTCTACCTTCCTACTTATTCTTCCCGCTCTGGAATCTGGAATACAGATAAAACTTTACATTCACTCACTTGTCAACCAGTGTTTTGTTTGACCTTAGTTATCTCACTGGTATTTTACTGGAAATTGGAGTTTGGAGTTTGGGGAAATGTGAGGTAGGTAATTATTTGTTTAAAATGTTCGAGCATTGCAAAGTTAGCCATATTTGGGATGAAAATGGATTGAAAAGTGTTACAATTATTTTAAGATTGTAACTTTTGGAGGAGGGAAACATCCACCGCATCATTAGAAAACTGAAAAACAAAAATTTTACGGCCTTCTAAAATAACACAAATAGTACAATTTCTAATTTTGAAAATGTTCGTTGATTTTTTTAAATCTTTTTCATCCTTTACCTGGATGTCATAAAATACCCTTGAGTAAGTTGGTGTTGTACCAGTCCAGGGGTGCCTGTTGCAGGGTGAAACCAGACCGATCATAATTAGACAAGTGTAACTAATTGATAAAGGTTTTGTATTCATTAATTATTACATTACATATTAAGCCTCCGCATTTAGAATCTTTATACAATTATTAAAAATTTCCTTTGAAAACTTGAAGTTTTTATGCACCTAAAAAAATATCTTATATATTTTAAGATAATCTCTATTCAGATGTCTAGTTAAAAAAATAATTATATGAAATTCCCTCGATAGAAAAAATTCACAAAGTATACTCCCAAAAATATAAATAATACGTGTGGTTCTGTTATTTAACATGCTACAAGAATGCGTTTCTTTAAATTCTTTAAGTCAGCAGTTTTGTGAATTTTGCTCTATTCTAAATATGTCGTGTTTTATTCAATATTTTAAAACGATCGCTTACGCCCTAAGCGTTTTTTTTTTATATTAGCGCTTTCCCCCTCTCTCTCTCTCTCTTCCGTATTAACATATCCCCTTTTCAAACAACGCTCAGTTTATTGCTGGGTCTTAACACAACATGTGTTTGTCATTTTTAAGCCATAATATTTTAGAGGCACGTGAATTTGAAAACCCAAAGTAAAAATAACTCTCTTATAGGATAAAAGATTCAACTTTGACAAATAAATATTCCGAAGTTCGAACACAATTTCCAATAGTAATTTCCCTTCGAGTTCAATTTGAAAACCGCGGATAAAAAGCGTGCCCGTATTCAACGAACTGACGGGACTGGGCCGGAGTGGAGACAAAAAGTACCCATTATCCGGCACGAAACGAAATGAAGCCAATAATTCTCTGAAGGTAGCTGATGTTCCGACCCGTTGCCACCAGACTATCTCCTCGCTGCAGCTATTCTGCCTCCCACCTCCCTGGGATTTCACTTTCGATATGATTGAAAATTGCGGAAAAATTGGACTTCTGAAAATCCCTGTCTTTTCACAAATTTCATTCGGTAGTATGATAAATTAACCGTAATCGTATTTATTTTGAAATTTCATTACTTTAGACATAGTTCAGTATTTTTTTCATTATCGTCTATCAGGATCTAGTCTCTATATTTCTCGTAGGCGTTATCATCCTTTTTTGTGTAAATAAACATTGGTTTATATACCAATGTTTATTACGTACAGGTGGTAGGTAACAGACGACAATTTTTTTAAAGTAGTAGTTAATTACTGTAAAGTAGGTTACATACTACGTTTTAATAGTAATAATAATAATTGGATTACTTCTGTAGCCCCGTTTTCGTCGGAAAATCACCTCAGTTTTATGGCCATTATTGTAAAAATTATGCTTCTGGGCGGTTTTCGATTTTTGTTTGTTTAGTTTTGTTCGGAGTTCTAAATTAAAAAAAAACATGAAAGCCGCTACGAAAATTCCAGTTTTATTTCCTTCACCGAGTAAATTCAATAAAGGAACAAGTTCTGTGATAAAGTACAATCACCGAGGCGATCTAGAGAGAGCCCAGTAGCTATAGTAGGGGTACCCGCTACCATAGAACTGTACCCAGAGCAGAGCCTCCGCCTGATCCGTGCGCCTTGACAAGGGGCTTTATTCTTCCTCCCACCCGCGTCCGCATCCTTACTCGCCAGATATCTATTAGAAATCGTTAAATCCAACCTCAATTGCTTCGTATTCTCTACCCTCTGGTGGAGCGCAAAGCAATCTATGTATTCAGTACGTATAGTGTACACTGTACACCACCCGAAGCGCGAGGGTTGTGTCAAGTCAATCGATCTACGGAAGAGGTCTATCGATCAACGCCACAATGTTGCACGTTTGCCAATTTTATTGCGGTGCGCTGATTTTGCAATCTCCGTGTCGGTCTATTAACTTTATTACAGTCTATAAGGAAAGCGTTTCAGTGGAAACATACAATTATTTTCTCTAATTTATCTTTACTTATAAGAAATCCCATTTTAGGTGAATAATATACATTTGAGATGATTGATTTAATTCGCTTTGCCATTAGAACTTAATAGTATACCCGATAATAAGACTGTGTTGGTGGCAGTGATGAGGTACTCCCAGTATCGGTGCCAGTGTCAGTGTACCACAAGTATAAGTAAGCCATACCACATGATGTTTGTTTTGTCATCAGCTATTCCTTGTACCTCGGATGAAGTCCGCCATGTCTCCTGTGTTGCCGCTGCATCTGGTTGAAGATGCAGCTCAAGGAGGGTTGGACTGCATACAATGTTTTTACAGCCAATTGGGAGGAGAGCTCGAGGGCAATTGCTTTATGGCCTGTCTTATGCTTGTTTCATTAGTTTTCCTGTCACAGTTGCTCTATTCTCAAGCGTTTACAAACTCTATGCAATATCCATACCTCATACTTTGAGGGTAAAAAAAAACACAAATATAACGATTATGATTTCAATATAATCCGTTTTACGCCTTTCAATATTTGTCAGTAGAATACGCAGTTTTTCAAAAGCACAGTTTTGCACGCCCTATTCTTACTTGTAAACATTGTTGTAGTTAACTTATTTGATTCTTGTTTTCTCTTTGAACGTTGTATTTTAAAATTGATCATTTGTTTATCGCAAGTTTTTTTTAGTAGACGTTGTTTAGCAACCCTAGAATAATAGTTGCCGGGATAACAGGGTGGAATGGAGAGCATCTTCACCCCTTACTATACAGCCTCTACTGGCTCTGTACAAAGGGCGAACTACGAGCGAACGGTAGATGCTTCTGGAATCCTTTTCTTTTTTCCTGTCGGCATACAGCCCCCGCCCTCCTCCCTAACCACCTGCCACCCCCTTCCTCCCTCGGTGTAGCGATAAAATTTATTTGTGCACTGCCTCGGAAGCAAACGTCGTACATATAATGGATGAAAACGTACAATGCAGTCGATTAAGGGTAGATTAGCAGGGCGTATTATTGACTAAAATAACAGGATTGCTTTCTCTTCTATTCAAATTGCATACATAATGCACTACATGTTCTTACTCTGACATTATAAACTACGTACCTACTCATTCATTCTTTACAGAGGTAAGGTTTTGTGTTAAATTATGATCACAGTTATTTTCAACCAACTTACGTTCAAGCAAAGCACTGTTCAACAACCATTTTACACATAAAATATTTTGTATTTAACTACTGCGAAATGTTCTAAATCCTTGGCACAACACCATTGCACTCATCACACATTATTGGCATTATTTAACAAATTGAACACCCACTACTTTTTGGAAAGCGTTTGAAATAAGGGAGGACTAATTTTTTTTAAACCGTACTTCAGTGTTATGGTAAATTATTGTTTAATTCACATTTTTCAGTTGAACTATAAATTCTTTCAGAGTAAAACTGGATAATAAGATATTAAACTTTGATAATCTTAAGTCTGCATTATTTATACTCGCCAATATGTAAATATACACCTTTATAAGTAGATTTTATTATGATCATTATTATAATGTTATTTCTGCCTTTGTAAATATAAATCACCTGTACCCTTCTCGAATTCATTTCTTCATTATATTTAGTTCATATACTATTCCTATTATTTCATATCCATATTGAGTGCCTGACAAATCTATTATCCAGCAAGTAATTGAAGCAATATTTTAGAAACGATGTGCATTATTAGAGTTTTCTTTTAGACATAAAAATTCTATTGAATTACAGTCATACCGCGATATTTGGCGAAATGGTCGACAATAAAAAAAATGTATTAGCACTTTTTATTAAATTTTATTTTTACCTTAATAATTTCAATTTTAAGACTAGATAATATATTATATTTTTGCCTCTCATATATTTTCCAACCTTGGGAAGCAATTAAAATATTTAATTAAAATCATAAATCAATAATAATCGTGAGTGTCGATTACCGAATGATTGAAATTTCTATTAACGGGGTATGACTGTAACGCATCCCTGTAGTGTCCTTTTTAATCTATTCTACTTACTCTGGAAATTAAAATAGAAGTAGTCGATGACCTCCGTGGCGGAGTGGTGATTTCCATGACTCTGAGCTCGGAGATCACGAGTAAAAAAACCGACGAAGTGTCAATTTAAATGTAGTTTTTCACATTTGAAATGGCCATAAACATTTATTTGTAGTCTTCTGACTCAATCAATACCACAAATGATTTTTTCTGTAAATTCTGTATAGCTATCTAGTTATGAAAATGTCTAATGTTTCAGCTAACAAAAATCCTCAATTTGTGGTATTTTAAATTCTATGAAATACATACCAAAATATATCTGTAATAGATACAGTTGGAAAACCAGTGAAGACATTTTAACCTAAAATTTTAGTACGTATTTCATGTAGAACTTAAAAGCTTACATTCTCTTTTAATTGGAAGCCTTACACATTTTCCTGACTACCCGTATAGAATTTACAAACAAATTAATCGTAGTATTTTTCGCGTTAGCAAAATACGAAGCGTGTATTTTTTAGTACTGGCCTTTAATTTAATTGATTTAATGCTGGTTGATTTTTTTAAATATTGAGCCATATTGCGCTTTTACTTTCTTCTAGAGTCAGATTGACAATTGCCTTGATGATGGACACTAGAAAGCTTTATCAAATGTTCTCTCAAGAATGAGGACAACCAACATTTGGCCTTGAGAATCTTACTTCTCGTCTAAAAGAAAAATATATATTATTGTGTTCATTCCAGGGTAGAGAAGGTAATGTCAATCTTTGTGAAAGAATGCGATTATCTTTAGCTGTATTTAGTAGCCAGATTTGTATAGCCAAATACTTCTCAACCTTATTCTTTCTCTTCTCCTTTTCCTCCTTCATTTCCTTATACCCCACATAATTCCCAAATATTGTTAGTCCCAAAGTCTCAGGTTAGATGTGAATAAAGGGTATATGGTCCTACCACTAAATGCTCCGTTTTAACCTCTCTTTCTATTCGTGTGTCGTTTAAAGAGAGAGAGAGAGAGGTTACTACCGATCTGAGGCTCTATGCCTTTACCTTCTGAATATAGCTCAAACAAAAAATTCAGCTATTTAGTGAAAACTTAACACTTTCTGAACTTAGTGAATTTACGAGTATATTTTTTTATGCCTTTATCACCTAAATGAACCTCATACGTTAAATTTCAGTTATTTTATGAAAACTAGAACCTTTTCTGAGTTAATTGAACTAATCTCCTTTTATTCCTTTATCTTTAAATGAACCTCATGCATTAAATTTCAGTTATTTTGTAAAAACTGGAACACTTTCTGAGTTTAGTGAATTTATCTACTTTGTTATGCCTATGTCACCTAAATGAATCTCATACATTAAATTTCAGGTATTTAGTGAATACTTTAATACTTTCCGACTTGAGTGAACTTATCTCCATTTTTTCAAAAAGGTACGAAAAAATTTATTGAACTTTTAAATTAATTGAATATTTTCTTTCAGGGTGCGTCGTCCAGCCTCGTGGTGAAGTTCGCGGACACGGAGAAGGAGAGGCAGCTGCGTCGCATGCAGCAAATGGCCGGCAATATGAGTCTACTCAACCCCTTCGTCTTCAACCAGTTTGGAGCGTACGGTGCCTATGCCCAGGTATGAAGAATATTCAAATAAATTCTAAATTTACATAAAATTTGCTCCAACATAAATCAAATGCATTTTTTTGTTAATTCACAAGGCATTTTTTTTACTCTATTTAACATCTTTTAAAAATCCAGGATAGAAAACTGTACCATAATTAGATACGTTAAGAGTACATAAATCTTTAACGTGTATCAGATTATAGACTATAAATAACAGCACGTACTTAAAATAAAATAAGAAAATAATGTTCACGCACATAAAATATCTCGAAATGTGCAATAATATATAAATTAATGTTATAATGTTTTTTATCTGTTCTGGGGTATTTTCACAAACTATTATTATTATTACCTTTAAAAGTGTAAGGAATACTGAAAGTTTATTTTTCTAATTCTGATCAACATACTAAAAATGTTTCATTTTAATATTTCCATTCATTCGAAACGGTTCAAACTGGCTATAACGTCATTATGATATAGAAAACGCTACTGGCTGGTAAGACGGCTGTCACCGACCTTGGCCGGCGTGACGTTAACTATTCACAAACAAAAACGAATATGTCGTTTTGGCGGTAAACCAAAAATGACACATTTTAAAACGGTATAGAAAATCTATTCCTCAACATAAAAAATAATAAAAATTCCTGCATTATCGTAATTTTTTCGACATAAAAAAAACGGTGAAAATACCCTATTGGAGGTATTGAGTTACTTTGAAAATTAACTGTTATAAATTACCATGGGTGGGTAGGTAGATAGTTATAATAACGCCGTAAAGATTCTCTCATAAAAACAAATATACTTTTATTTTGGATGATGATTGTACAAATTCAAGTATAAATACTTCACAATTCTCAAAATAATTCATATTATGTTATCTGTTTTTGTTTTTAGTGCACAATTGAATTATTATGATATATTAATGTTCACTGAAAATTACGTTTAGATTTATGCTCATCTCATTAATGTTTTGGTGAATAACTGTCATTTCGAGATCTTTAAAAAATAAATTAATAATGACGTATTATTTTGTATTTGCCTCATAATATATTAATAAAACTAATAGAGGATTCTATGACAATTAATTTAAAAGCGAATAAAATTAATGAATTGGTCTTTATACACACACATATATATATATTTATTTTTTAAGTTTATTATTTTTACAATATTACTATGCCAATGAAGAGAGCTGGCTCTTGAGTTTGGTATTATTAACGATAAGAATGCATAGTTTAACATAATAAATAGGGCTATATAAATAAGTATTATTAAATAGGTACTGGAAATTAGGCAACGTCAATGTATGTAAA
Organism: Halesus radiatus; assembly: GCA_022606495.2. NCBI lineage: Eukaryota > Metazoa > Arthropoda > Insecta > Trichoptera > Limnephilidae > Halesus > Halesus radiatus. The sequence continues at coordinate 67,741 of JAHDVE020011000.1, forward strand.
TATGATTTATAATTTCATTAAAAAAAAATCTTCCTTTTCTGGTGACACTATTAAAAGATTTTATCCCTTGGTAAAACTTTTTTTTTAAATACTGTGAAAAAAAAATCTGTGGTATATTGTTACAATAATAGAATCAAATGGTGTTACAAAATAACATTCTACATATTTTCTTGGTTCTAGAGTTTAGTGTAGGCAGCCTCCATGGTCGAGGGGTAAGGCTCTCGACTACGAATCCGAAGGTTGCGGGTTCGAATCCCGGCGTGCGCAAGTAAATTTTATTTAATTAATTTGTGTTGTTTCACAATTAATTAATTTAAAAATAATATATAGTATATTTGCGCACGTTCCTGAGTGGAAGATACTCTCAGTATCGCCCTGGTGAAAGACCACCATTCAGAATTGAAACGTTGCTTGAAATGGCTTTTAGCCGTGTTTGGTGACCAGATCTGAATAGCCAGGTATTTCCCCTTTTCCCCACCTCCCTCTCTCCTTCTCCTTCCTCTCGCAATACCTTAAGCCTCACAACATTCCCCAATTGGGAATGCCATAGTCTCACTGGCTCCAGACGGTTGGGAGCAGTTGGGACTCCTGTGCGGTATTCATATAAATATACATAATATAGTTGAGCAATGTATCGTATGTGCTAGAATGATTACATATAGATATGTTTTGAATTGATGGAATTCAGTTTTTAAATACTGAACACAGGAAAAGTTTTTAATGAAAGTGACTGAATAGCTTCCTTCCTTTAAGGCCAATTATTATTATGATTATTAATCATATCAAGTTTTTATTATATATTATATTATGTCAAAGACTAAAGCTTCACGTAAATTCCAAATATTAAATAACATCTCAACTTGGAATTCTCGGTTCCAAAAAAGTAATTTTCATTTGAATAATTCGTATAAAGCATACAAAGCTACCAAAGGAAAAGCGTTCTTGCCCTATAGAAAATTAAACATTCCAAGGAAACTCAATTTCGTATTTAAAATTTCATCGGTTTACGAATTGAAAATTTCCTTCGCCATATATTAAATTGGGGCCTTGCCGAAAGTATAAATCATAACTGCGCAAATTTAATTAAATAATTTCAACCAGTAAACGCTTCTGAATGTTAACTTTGCCAGATATTCGGTTGGAGATAATTATAGCCGCTGCAAGTAATTTGGATTTCAGTAAATATTCCCGACGTTGAAAAGGGGATTCCTAGTTTCATTTATAATTACTTTAATTTTAGTTTGAATGCTTCCCGCGAATCGTTTTCATTGAAACTATTCCAAAACAGTTGATGATATAATAAAACTGTTTGTAGAGTTGTTGTTTCAACAGCCAAAACAACCGAACTGTTACTGTTTTGAGTTAGTAAAATGACGAATATTTTTCTGTGGAAACGCTAAGTATTTAGTCGCCAAATATTGAAATCTCTGCCGTAGATTTTCTTTGAACTGAAATTGAAAAACAAAAGCCTTTGCGCCCCAATCCGGCAATCTTTTGAGATGTATTTACGAAAATTGTTTGCGTCTGTATATCAGTTGACGTGCGATTTACTGAAAGCTGGCAATTTTCACAATCATTTATATTAATAAATCCATGCAAGGCGGGTTTGATTTATGAATGAAACTTCATGAGAAATATTCGTAATGAACTGAAAACGTTCGCAAAATATTTTTGAATAACAAATTATTTTTCTTTGCTTTGAGGTAAATATAATGAACTTTCTTTTGAGATAGCGTTTTTATTCATAATAGTAAATAAGTCCGGAGAAAAACTGTTTCATTTATTTCATTTATTTATCATTTCATCGTTTCATTTATTTCATTTATTTATCGTTTCATTTATCATTACAGCGCCCTTGAGGTGATTTTTCACAAAAACGGCGCTATACAAGTCATCCAACTATTATTATTATTATTATTTCCCGTCAATTAACGTGAATTATAAATTGTTTACAAAAACTAAAAACATATTTGCATAGATTTGGTAATTTTCATGAACCTTGTGTAAATCAACAGCCATAAAAAAAAATCTAAATAATTTGACATCAGTTTGAAATCCCCATCTCATGTGCATGAAGTAGTCGAAAAGCCATATAAAATATAATCCGCACAGCAACAGGACATTCCCTATTACCAGATGGCACCCAAGTTCAACGCGGAGATGTGCGACGACGCGTGGCTGCAGCAGCAGGCGGCTCTCATGGCTGCCGCCACCGCGCAGGGCTCCTACATCAACCCCATGGCCGCGCTGGCCTCCCAGCTGCCGCACGCGCTCAACGGGATGCCTAACTCCGTCGTGCCGCCCACGTCAGGTAATATCATGACTTTATTTATTTATTACAAATACTCAGTGTACACCTTCTCAAACATCGACATCATCATAGCGCCACTTTCCAGAGTGTGGAGTGTCCAGCCTCTTCCACGAGTTCACTATTATTCACCGGTCTCTAGGCATTTACCTCCAGTCCTCGGGGCTTCCTATCCTACTCGATTCTGTCTGTTGACATATCCCGAACAATGCACAACTTTTTACATTTCTTCCATTATATAATGTTATCCCGACGAGCTCGTTTCCTCGTCCATCCACTGAAAGTGTCCAAGCCATTTGAGCATTCCTTTCGTAACATCATCTCTGACGCTTGCATCGAGCGCAGCGCCCTTACTTCAGAAAATCCTCACTGGTAAATCAGTCACCCATTATGTTATTTCTTACTTATTATACGATTACCGAAGTCTGGTATCAATAGTAAACCATGACACTTCTTTATCAATCATAATTTTTATCAGCTAGATTTAAAGTCAGGGGAGTCAAGTCGTTGTCCGGTCTGAACTAATAAATGAACTAATGGAGAAGGTTGGTCAGATGCCACCAAATTCTTACTATTGTTAATGCGTTAAAAAATCAGCAACACTGTTCAGTGTTCATTAACCCATTGATTTTTTAAATTTTCTCACCTTCACCAATAATTAACTAACGTTTCCCTAGGTCTGGCGATAGGCACTGGCGGTGGTCAGCCTCTGAACGGCACCCTGCCCTCCCTCCCATCCCCCACCATGCCCACCTTCAACATGGCAGCGCAGACTACCAATGGTCAGCCGCCCCCGCAGGAGACGGTCTACACCAACGGGATCCACCAAACCTTTACGGGCCGTGAGTACCTCTTATTGCAATATGTAGACCTTTCATAATCTTCCTGGAATAGTCCTGATACTCCTAGAAACCTTTTACTAAAAGGAGATCTCCAGAATTTACTTGGCGATGATATCGATCAAACATTCATGGGCCATAAGCAATCCTTAGGGCTTAGTTCTCCAAAACCTAACGCCAGAGCACAGGGATTGGGTTTCTGTGGGATACCCATATTTTATCGATTGGGTTAAGTGGTCCAATCGACACGATCAAACATAATTTGGCAGAAGTACTCGAATGTTATCTTTCTGGCACACATATGTATCAAGCGATACTTCGTAACACTAGCTTAAATGAACCTATCACATTCAATTATTAAAATCCCATAATAACTTGAACAGGATAACACGGAGAGTCAGTAATATGAGGTCACTGAATGAATGATAGACAGCTTCAATACAGGAGCAGAATAATCTCCCCAAAATATTTTAATACTGTAAAAATATAGAAACTTAAGCAGAAATTAGATGGGGTTAGGATCTATCAGACTCAAACAAACAATATACCTAATATGTAACCTACACGCCGTGTGCAAACGTAACGTCTTGAAATCTTCGGTGTCGTAAAACCTAAGCCCAGAACTGTACCTTCCAGACCACCCCGAGCTGATATCCGCGGTGCCTGTCACCGCCCAGGGACTGCCCAATGGCGAGGCCGCCCTGCAGCACGCCGCCTACCCTGGCATGCAGCCCTATCCCGGAGTCGGTGAGTTCGCCCTACCAACTGATTACAGATTAACTACATGTCGCTTGGTGTCTAGATGTCGCTATCGCGGGCTGGGTTAACTGTGACTTTTCTGCTGCCCTGGTATATTTTTGTTCAATCATTTTTAATTCAGATATCATATTATTTTACCTGTTTAATTCAGGTTATAAGTGGTAAAGATTAACATCTCTATTTTTTACTCGAAATGGCAAACAAACGAGAAATTTCTTTGCGTAATGCATTTTAAAATTACACTATTATTTAGTTTCTTTCGTTGCGTTCTTATTCCGACCATTTGGGCTCAGCGGCGTGGAAAATTGACAATCAAAAGAAATTAATAACTCCCCCACATCATTTCAGCGAAAAATCACAGTCTTAATCCAGACGCAAAATACTATTTCCTTGAATTCAAAATTTTTTAAATATTTTTTAAAAATCCATGCAAACAAAATGATCCTGCAGTAAGGGAAAAATCGTAATAAAAATTTCGTGGCTGATTACCATTGCAATATATTATTAGAAATTTATGTCAACATTTTACACTTTCTTTCTTCATTACATAGATGAATCTCGCATTCGGTATTTGGTTTCCCGAAAATTTGGCTAACCAGAACAATATTTACCTGCAAATAATAAAAACAGGGACTTACTTAAATGATTAAATAACTCTGTGGGGTTTATTTGCTTTTTCGCAAATTCTCCGCAGGCCAGAGAATATAATAAACATTTGTAGGATAAGGTTCTGATTTTCTTTTATGGATACCTTAGTAAAACAAAGGCCTTTGACGTCTGATGTGTAACGAGTATAGTTCCGACTCTTTTCCAAGTGGAATAACATGTTTTCCCTTTTTTATTTCGCATTAAACTTTATGATTTTTTTTGCGATTTTATTATCGTCTTGTGGATCGTCATAAATGTTAAACATAAATAAATACAGAAGTGTTTTGCACTCGTATTTACGTTTTGATGTCGTAAATCCGAGTTATGGGTGTATTGCCATATTATACGTGAAACACTGCTCCAAACGGCGCAAATAAAACATCCAGATATATGGCTTTATTGATATTTGGTTTAACGACGATAATGTGGGCGAGATTTCATTTAATAAGATCAGAAACATGTGGCATTAAACGATGGAACAAAGTAATATTATCTTTTGTTCGTAAGATAGAATACATATTTTATTACGAGGGGAAATATATAAAATAATGTTACTGTTTAAGTGTTGATTGCATTCGATTAGCTCAGGCTGTATTAAACCTGCATGTTACCATGGTCCTTTGTTATAATTATCATATTATGGTCACATCGCAATATTAACATTTCGGCACTTGTTGGTTATATCATATTATTTGGAAGATGTTATTGAGTGCTGGACATAATGTTACTATTTATCTTTTATATGTTTGCATGTTGAGTGCTTAATTGTTTTATATAAAAGTTTATACAGCATTGTTTATATTTATTAATGAAATCGACAACATTAATGACAAATATGAACTAAACTGTAAAACACACTTTAGTCCCATTCAGATTGCTCTCCCGTCGTGTTGATGAAACATAAGGAATAATAAGTAAAACATATTTGGAAACAATTTCATTAGTATTAATGTTCTCTTATTTTGATCGCCTTTAAATATTAGCTCCTCAACAAAAACAAATTCTAAAGCATATCTGCCTTTCATATTGCAAAATAATTGGCTCGAAACTTTAAAGGATTTTTCCTTAAAAACCTAACTCACTTAAAAAATTTTCTCAATCCAAGAAATCTGAAAAACTTACCTATCAAAAACTCTGCATTTAAGTATAAAATTTCACCTCCGACTTTATAAGTAGTTTGGGCACAGCGCCAGAGCCTCTCGGCTAATGGTGAAATAAAGGGGCTTTTATCTGAGCTTTTGGTAGTGCATAAATAATAAGTATTGTTGGGGAGGAGTAAGTTTAGAGGTGAAAATGCTATATTATGTGTCTGTTAAATGTGCGTAACGTGCTCGTGCGATGGGAAGAGTCTGTTCACTTGTTATGGTGTCATGATTGTAATGATGTTCGGCAGCATATCCGGCGGTTTATGGGCAGTTCCCGCAGCCCATCCCTCCACCCCTATCCACCATCGCCCCGGCACAGCGAGAAGGTAAGTTGAAGCCCTCAACGTCAACACAATGTCCTCAGTACACATCACAGTACAACCTTTACCACTTCAAACAATTGCAAGCTGGGGGAATACTCCTTTAACAAGTCAATTTAAACTATGGAAACCCGCTGTGGGATTCTGATTACAATATTATCTTTTGCAATTTATGACATCGCTTTAGATGTATTAAATGCCCAAGTGCGCGCAGGTTTTCTTTGATAAAAAATATTCCTTTAAAATCCTTTAAATCGAGTGGAAGAAACCGTTTTAGTGAACTTCCCTTAATATTTAATTTTCCATCTTTGAAATAAAGCAACCGAAAATTGCGGCAAGAAAAAACAAAGTATTGTATGTATTAATACAATCTTAAGATTCTTGCTACAAAAAAAAACAACAACAAAAAATTCAATGGAATTGAGCTATTATTTTATGAATAATACAAAAGCTTAATCTTTCTTAGCGGTAGTCTGATAATCGCTTGTCAAAAGCTTTAATTGCGTTTAGTATTGACAAGGCGAAACAATGAAGATCTTCACCTTTTTCAAATGAAGTTGTTGATCAATGATCAATGTGATGTTAAATTTGACTTGACGATGAGACTACTATTATTACAGCATTGTCTCTTGATGTTTCGATGTTTATTTAGATGTTTTATGTGTGATTTATTCATGTGCAATGTGTATTCATAATGTCTATGTGTTATATGTTAATGATTTTAAACATGTATAACTTTAAGATATTTTTGTAAGAGACACAATTTTACTACCACTTCCAACGGAAATACTTACAGGATTAAATAAAATTAATGAAAATATGTTTTCTAGAAATCCCTACATGGAAATCTAGATATTATATAAAACAGGTTGGTACAAATAATAACATGCCCAGTAGTTTAACGCGACATTTTTTGTCAATACAAATTTAATATGAAAAGATTTTTTTTAGGTTTGCTCTCTCAATCATTAGTTATAGTTCCCTAACCTAGTATATAAGAAAATTCATATTGGTTTTCTAGACGGATCTTGTGAGTTCTTTAAAGATTTTCTCATGTTCCCAGGCTGCTCAATCTCCGGGCCTGAGGGCTGTAACCTGTTCATATACCACTTGCCTCAGGAGTTCGGAGACGCGGAGCTGATGCAGATGTTCCTCCCGTTTGGTAACGTCATCAGCAGCAAGGTGTTCATCGACAGGGCTACCAACCAGAGCAAATGTTTCGGTATGTATTCACATTTTTAGTAATCAAGAAACTCTGTTTTATTTACCGGCTGAAACAACTTTGTTTTACCTGTTAGGCTCGTTTTTACTTGTTCCCTTCAAATCTGTCATATATATCTCATACTATCATACGGAAAAACACGATATTTTTTAAATTAGAATCAGAGCCCAACATAAATTACATTTGAAAACATCGCAAACTTTAATGATTTACTTTTATAACCTACCCAGTGTTTTTGGCATTTGAAATGTTACGCATTGTTTGTTCTACGGAGTAAGTAATTTTTAGGAAATGCACCAGACCATTATTATCTGTACTGAGCGCCTGGTATGCAATCTCACCAATACGAATTCAAGTACTGAGTGTGTTGAAAGCTCTGTCTTTACTTAATGGAGATTACGACAACAAAATGACCCATTTTTCTCCATTCTGGGGAAGATCTGTGATAAATTGTTGTTAAATAATAGAGACTGCATTCTTTGCAGGTTCAATACTGGAGCTTATGAATATGTTTTTGTACAGGATTCGTGTCATTCGACAATCCGACCTCGGCCCAGGCGGCCATCCAGGCCATGAACGGCTTCCAGATCGGGATGAAGCGGCTGAAGGTCCAGCTGAAGAGGCCCAAGGATGCCAACAGGCCGTACTAACCCCATCCCCTCCCCCCGCCGTCTGTTGGATCGGCACAAGCGCAACAGACAAACCCTGGAACTATAGGTAAGCCCTAACCTTACCTTAGCTCACCCTAAACACAACCCACAACCAATTATGGTCTATTCTACAGCCACATCATCCCTTCCCTCCTTTCTATTGATAAACTATATTGCACAGGTACATTCTGAAACTATGGATGATTTCTCTCTTTCTCTCTAACCTTAACTCAACCTAAACATAAGCTATCATAACCAAAACAAAAACAACCTTACTCGAACATCTTGTCAGACCATACTTACTTTCTCTAGAGTGCCTGGATTTGATTCATATGCTTATTTGATTTATTTGCTTTATTTGTTTCATTTGATTCTTTCGGTTCATTTAATTCATTTGATTAATTTGTTCATTTGTTCATTTTTCATTTAACCCCTTGAATCATAGTGGTATCAAAAATAACCCACCTTTTTTATCTTTTGCTGCATGGTGAGATGTAATTTATACCACTTTAAAAAATTAAAACCACTTGAAACACAGCGGTTTAAATTATGTCCCGCCCACTCCAACAGCTTACTATATCGGCCAATAGATGGTACATACGTACTTTTGGAAGTTTTCGAAATTCTGTGCAACACAAGCATTTTTTTGTTTCAAATCTTGTGCCTCAAAGGGTTAATTCATTTGATTTGTTGGATTCATTTGATTCGTTTGATTCACTCGATTCATTTGATTAATTGGATTAATTGGATTCATTTTATTCATTTCATTCATTTGATTAATTAGATTCATTTGATTAATGTAATTCATTTTATTCATTTAAACTATCCTCACGAAACGTAGACAAAACATAACCCAACCTAACTTATTCTAAATCTCTTACCGGGTGAATTGTAATGGAATTTGTTGTTGCAGATAATCGAAGACCAACCAAGGAGAAATCGAGGTCAATATTTTAACAAAATTATAATAAAATGTACAACTCGCACACATCCACTGGCGCTGCGTGTGTGTGTTACTGTATGCACGCCACTGGTTAAGTGTGCCGGTTACTGAAAACTGCCGAATTAAATTCTGTTTAGTAAATTTTGTCGGCAGGTGTATTTATAATATCACTGACCTTAAAGGAATTTTAATTGGTAATTAAATTTAAAAAATATATATCAAGTAAAAAAAACAGGCCATTTTGGTAAGTATACTAGTTAGATATAATACCAAAAAGCAGCTTGTAGGAAAGCTTCATTCTTATCATTATTATAAATTATTAAACTATTATATACATTTTATTACCATTAAATTGATTGATTATTAATTATTATTATCACAATATATTATATTCTCATAATTGATAAACATACTATTATAACTAATATCTTAGTCATATTGTACTTATTGATTACTATACTTGCTCTGTGAAGGAAGTATTTCTTGTACTTAAGCCAAACTGCTATAAATTATGGAAAATTATATAAAATATAAAGCAAACTTACTGTAATATATTTAAAGGGTTTCTAGTCAACTCACAACACTGAAGATGAAAGCAACAGTTGGTTCATTAACGTGTGATATAATATCGCGCGGCATACCTTGTGTTTACCCTCCAATATGGTTAAGTTCTAATTAACGTTGACTTGTACATGTCATGTCATGTCATGTTCGTTGAAAATATCACATTAATGAACTGAGCTGTTATCAAATGTTGGGAATAAACAAAATGGACTTTCGAAAAGAGCATCTATTTTGTTAAGTATTATATGATATAATTACGGGAGTAGTAGATACAGATGGCTGAGATAAGAAAACAATTTTGTACATGAGTATCTTAGTACAAATTTTGAAGATTTTCGCTTTAATACCATGTTTACGTCCTAGAAGTTCTCATTTCACTCCAAAATGAAAGGAAACACTTGAAACATGCCTCCGTGTTTAGTTGTGTCGAGAGACCCTCTAAGACTTCAGCGAGGCTTGGCTCCTGAACTCCTGGCTGAAGGATCAGTCAGGCCTCACTGACTTGGACATCTTCTGGCCCCGCTCGAGAAATTCCAAATGTGCTGTGATAAACCAGAGTTGTACAAGCCGTTATGTCTTCTCGTCTGTGTGTAAATGTTTGGTGGTACAGTCAATTGTGTCACCCCAAGGGGTCACTCCTAATGTTATTTCCCTTACAATGTACCTTGTAAGTGTCTATATACGAATATATTACTGTTAGTCATTCTGTATAAATGTTATCCACGCCATCACCATCACGATGGCTTGTTTTCCTCAACTTTCACTCGTCCCTCCAACCAACCAACACAAGCATATTGCCAATGTGAATATTGTTAGAGCAGCAGCAACAGCTGGAGCGACGTTCGGGGTGGAAAAGAGACACACATATTATTGTTTATATTATTAACCAAAATAGTATAATATTTGTACTCAAATTTTAGACTTGTAATCAACAAAAGTACCAATATAATAATGTAATACAATTTAACGTTACGATAACAACTTACAAAACACAAGTACTAGAAATTTAGTCAAAAACCCTAGACGGTCTTGAATTAAATTAGAATAAACCAAAATTTTAAAAAGAACTTATCATTATCGGGACGTGATTTAAAATCACGATAAATTTAACACCGTATTAAAAAAATTAGATAATATAATTGGATAGGTGCTGTCGGTGCGGAGGTTATTGAACAGCCCGAGTGGAGACAGTGTTGTTAGAAGTTACACCCAGGCGAGAAGTAGCAGGAGACACGTAGGGAGCACGAGAACAGAACAGCAGAACAGGAGGACGGGAGCGCGACGAGGCAAGACGTAGGCAGTGTAGAGGAGCACTAGACCTGTTAGGGTTAGGAGGTGAAGCAGCTAGACTAAGAGTGCTCCAAGAGTGTGAGGAGTGGTAGAATTAGGGAGATAGGGCAAGAGGAATGAGTCAGCGGTGGAAATTAAACCGCCCGACAGCTGCCAGTGAGCTAACACCTCTAGTCAAATATTTCGGCCAGAGATAGTAGAATAGAATATAATTTCAAGTAACAAAATATATAAAGTATTCTAGTTTTATTAACATAGCTTTAAGGGGATAAATTGATTAAGACCAGCGAGGTTTTAGCGTGACAAAGCATTATAAGGAACAATCTATCTTTTGCGTCATCCAATAATGACATAGCATAGTGCAATATGTTTTACTTTCATATATCTATTTAGCGTCCATAAAATTGATTATTTTGCTGTTTGATTATTTGCGTACGGATTTAGAGAGGATTTATTTATTTATTTCAAATGTTATATTATTTATTTAACTTATAAGATGCAAGATTATTTGATAGCTAAGGAATTATTAATTCAACTAGAAAAAGGTATAAAGTATATTTTTACATTTTCTTGATAAGTTTCTTCTTGTATTTCTTTTAATCGTACTAACTGTAGAAATTTAGCATTCCAAGCTTACTAACATTAACATTCCTTCTATCTTTATCAATTTCTCGTTTTTATACAGACTAGAAAATCTACAAATTTAGAATACATACTTGTAATTTATTTATATTAATTATTATCTATTTTAAATGTAGATTTTTCTCATTATCTACAGTTACTGGACTAGACGAATCTAGTAATTATGGAAAAGTTTAAAAAATACAAAATTATCTTATATGCTAGGCTAGGTCACTAATATTTTCGAGGCCAAAATGATATAGTAACGTATTTAACAATTGAAAGTGTGTTGCTACGGTGAACATTGGAAGGAAAGTGCGAATGGGCGCTAGCCGCTTGTCTGCTAAGGAAGTAACTGCTGGAAATGATTGTTTTAAAGTACATTGAAATACCCCAAAAGAATACAAAATCGCGCAGTGAAGTGATTCTAGGATACAGGGTATGCTTTGCAATTATTTATGTGTAAATGTTTTTCATTCAATGGGCGTCGTTAGAGCGTGCCGGGTTTCTATATGCTCCACTTCTAGGTATAAATTCATAAATTACGCATTTTCATATTTTGAGTATAAGGCTATAGGAGAGGGGTATTAGGTAGCCAGAAACTAGGGACATAGAGAACGCTCAACGAGCTTGCCGCATAGTCGTGCACACTACTTCACTCACTTACAGACGTATTGTACCTGTGTATTTATATTATACATAGGTATACGTACACCGTCTCCAGGAAATTATCCGGGAAAAGGGCACAACCTTCACAATGTAAGCCTTGTAAGACATTGCATAAAAATTAGCTTCATTGTAACAAACAAACGAACAGACAACAACCATGCCATTCACTTTTGTACAGAATCTGCTATTGTAAAATAAATACATACATCATATTACATACTAAGAGGAACAAATACTTAATCAATAATGTAAGAGGGTAGGGCACTGTATTCATATTCAACAATCAGACAGACTATACAGGTTACTTAGTGGAGAAGATGGAAGGCAGTTTCTAGCAACTGACAATTATATGACTAAATCTGTTACTATATTGAGGTGTACCACGGTACTTCAGGTATTAGACAGACTATACAAGTTACTTAGTGGGGAAGTTGAAAGGCAGTTCCTGGCCACAGCATACACAACTTGATCTGTTACTCTATTGAGGTATACCACGGTACTTCTAGTATCAGACAGACTATACAGGTTACTTAGTGGGGAAGTCTAGCCACTGATGTTAAATGACTACATCCATTACTCATGGAAGTGTACCACGGTACCGCTAGTACCTCTGTTAAGTAGGACATGAGTGGGCTCTTTGCCCTTTTATCTAAATATAGAATAACTCGAAATATTATTGCAGGAGAAGGATGTAGACTAAAATTAATGCATAACCTTATAGAAAAATTAAAGCTTTCTAAAATAAATTGAATTTAATGTTATGACAAATATCATTGATGCTAATTTTGTATGAAATATAAGATGACATCTCACTAAGAGACGTGTACATTGTAACAATTAACAAACACGCTTATGGTTACATTACATTATTAAAGGAATTATTTATCTGCCAGCATTACTGTTTTATCACCCTACCAAATTAGCGTTAATAAACATTGCCACATGCGGAGATGCGATGAAAGTCATCATTCTTTACCCTCGTGCTGAGTCTAGAAGAATTATTAACGGTACCATCGTTGATTGATATCCTGGAACCATAAATTAGAGCTTTTATACATCTCTAGACAGATTTAATGTATCGATAATAAGCCAAAATTTATATCTAGTCATATTTATTTTCATATTAAATTACATTAAAAGTAAGAGATTTCTTTTAGCACAAACTTTATTTATCAAAGCACAAAACTATAAGTGAATATCCAGAGATATCATTGATTTTTATTGCTTTTCATACATTTTTTGCTTGGATTTGATATTTATTTATGTAAGAATATTAGGTTATAAAATAGAATATTAGTGACAAGGTATCACGGATGAGAAACGTAGAAATTAATTGCAAGTCAGTTTTCATAGATTGATAAATTATTTTCACTGAATTCTATTAAATATAAATTACGCATCAGAATAATGTTCCTGTTTACAATTATGATTACCAGAGTTGTGGCAAATTCAGCAATAAGGATTATATACATATACAGACGTCCCACATACTAACCTAACTACTCAATGCTGAAGCTCGGTTCCTGGCTCCCTTACTAGACGCTATATATGTATTTCCTTCTCGAATATGTCCACAGCCTCTAAACCCTGTATCAACTCATTATTATATCATATTACCTCTGTCTTTGTCTTTGCTATTTATCTTTAAAAATCAGTTTAATCATGTTATATTTATTAAATTTATTACATACATATTTCAATTTTATTCAATTCCATTTCCATTATAAAATATCTTAAAATATTCTAAAGTCATAAAAACTATGCACAATTTTATTCAAGAATTTTTATTGCTTTACATTGTAGTTACCGTTTTAATTATAAAATATTGAATTGGGGTAGTTTGTTATTCAAATATATACATTGGTAGTTGGGGACAGGGGTGTGATTTATTACACAAAGTTTGACCTTTTGCATGCCCGTTTTTATTTTATTCAAATTTACCTTGTGTATATTTACTTAAAACTTTAAAAAATAATTCATTATTTACATTATACAAACACTAATTTACGTTTAGCAAGCTAGAATTGTAATGAATGATAATAAATAATTTTAATTATATTACCAAATATTTATTATTGTTTTCCTTTCACCAAAACCCATTTTATTTCCCTTACATTTTAATCAACGTCTAACATTGCTGCTCTTCTGTGATTTACGCCAACGGTATACTACCCTCACAAGTAAAAACACAGTATCTTCCTTGAGAGTTTTAATATAGGTAAGAGATTTACTATCGGCGCATTATGGAACAAGATGTTATTGTGTCAGTTTCATCGCACTTTACAGAGAATCTCACATCAAGTTTGCAAACCTCTGAACAGGTAATGCCAAAAAGTGTTGTCTAAAATTGATATCGCCAGTTTACATAAGATGTTTCGACTCGAATGAAATTAATTACTATCCAAGAAAGATTTTCTGCATTTGAAAATGGTTAATCAATTTCAGTGCAAGGAAAAAAATTTGCTTAGTTAGCACGGACATACATACCCAGAACACACTTCTATCGGTTCTCTTCAGTGGTTCACATCAACAGGAAAGATAAAAGATCCATAAGTTAAATTAAATATTGTGAACCCTTTCCTAGTGAAAAAATGATGTAATTAGAGGAAATAAATTTCTCCAATCGAGTCAAACACAAAGCCATGATGATTGGTGACTGGATGACATTTAAAGACATGTGACATTTATGCAAAGTTTTAAAAGATGAAGACTTCTAGTAAAAAAGAAATGTATAAGACGAGGGCGGTTCGAAAAGTAACCACCATTTAATGTAAAGATAAACTCACATAGATACAAGTATTTGATTAGATGCCTCTTAAAAGTACAGCTTCCCACTATACATTTTTCAGACAATTCGACACTTGGAATAACAAGGTTCCATCTGACACTGACCCCATTCTGAGATAACGGGCTTCAAAGATTTAAATGACTGTATTTCAATATTAAATAAATTACTGTATTTCAAATTTATATTATTTTGTGTATGCAAATACGGTTAGATGTAGGTTCTTAACTGATTTTAAGTATTATCAAGGATCATTATTAATTAGAAATACGAAATCTGGGAAAGTCATTTTATTAGTTGGAACCTTGTTACGCAATTGAGTGATTTCAAGTAAGTGAACAAGGTTCCATCGCAAGATGGAACCTTGTTCACTTATATTCTTACAGAAATGAAGTTTTCGGTGTATTTCTCTCTTATGAAATTGTGTTAAAATTCACATTGTTACGAATTTTAGGAATGCAATCAAACAACAAATAAAAGAGATCAATAATTATTTATTCTGAGAAGTGTGGTGATTTATAAAAAGCAAAAATAATAATTATAATTATGAAAGAAGTATGTTCAATAAAAAATCAACTAAAATGGTAAGGCACAAGATCCTTAATATAGGGAATAATTATAATAATAGAAGATTTGTTTAACAATAAAAAGCAAAAATAATAATACGTACCTAAGTAATTATGGTTATTAAAATAAAACAATCAAAAATAGTATCAGAGATGGTACAAAATTAAAAGCGAATTAAAAGTATTATGTATTAACCCATGTATTAAATAAACCAATGTTTACAACTATATTTATAAAAGATTGGTAATATTTTCGGTATCCCAGAGGCATGGGAGATTAACATATTTTTTGTATCTTGAATTTTTTGTTGAGATACATTACTTGCGCATTTCTTACATTTTTCGGTTCAATCAATGTGGAAATTGGTAATGCCAATTCAACGTTCAAACTATTATTTCTCCTTCTCGGTTTATCAGGAATTCTTAAGTTTTCAGTTTTCAAAACATTACAGCTAAAGGCATTTTTATACTCCACTTCATGCATGTTTTGTGTAAACCGAAGTACAGATACATTTAAAAAACGGTATTCACTTCGAAGCACTGCCACAATATTTAAAATCATCAGCGCTCATTTGCAAGACTCTTTCTATTTGACTTTCTTCTGTTCACTGACTTCAGTACTCTCATGAGATTGAGTGGTGTAAAGAACTCGGTCTTGGACATGAGCTTCTCAATGGCATTGTAAGGTCTGTCAACTTCTTGTATACAGGAATAGCCAGGTATCAAGTACTTCATGGTCATCAAAGTTATTTATGGATTTTTATTGAGAAAATATATAACAGCGGGGTTCATAAAACAATTCTTATTTTGCGGAATACACGAATCACTCCTCAAATTATTCTCAGCAACCTAAAGCAAATCTAAAATCTTTTTAAAAGTACTCGCTAAGTCATTTTCAGCACAACCTGACTTACTCTCATTCCATATCGCACAAAATATATGGTTTTGGTTACCGAGCAGTGTGCAGTTATTTAAATTGTACACATTCAATTTTCTGTTATAATAGAAGGAATTTACTTCTGCTCTCGGACATGATATAACGTTTTGTAAATCAAAATAAAGGACGGGTATATCATTTTTCCTATCAGAATCTCTATCCTCTCTCATAGCCATCTTATCTTTAATATGATTTCCATACTTTTATGATAAATATTCAATCAACAGATTATCATCTTTTGCATCGAGCTGTTCTTTGCAAAGATCACATTTTTCACGTGAAAACTTAAATTAAATTTGGTCATAAAAATATGCCTGTAGATGCTCCATTTCACCGTCGTTGTATTCATCTCTTCGCAATATTTTGTGTACAAATCATACATTTTCACCACGTCCAGATTCAACTCTAAATACCGCAATTCCATCATGTGAAATAAAGCAACATACTCCATCACTTCTTTTATTTTATCTACAGGAAAACCGAATAGAAAACAGTCTACAGATGTGTCAGTATCGCTGTCTGATGATTATAAGGTGGTCCAGAATCTCTATAATCCTCGTATTGAATAATTTTAATAAAGAATCACGCTTTAATCATCTAATTTACACTTCTAATTGCAACGCGCGGAAACCTAAGAGTTCGTCAGATGGAACCGTCTGTATGGATTAATGTAAACTGAGTTACAAAATAACTTTTTAAGTTGGAGTAACAAGGTTCCATCTGCACTTGGAACCTTGTTTCACAAATCATAGTAAATTACTGATGCAGTTGGAACTTTTAACACTTTCTAATTCCGTTATTATTCACTAGATTTTGTTGGTGTCTATAGAAGAAATGAAGAATAGTGCAGTTGAAACCGTTTTCAATCAATAACTCAAATCGTCTGTTGGAACCTTGTTATCCCAAGGGGTCGAATTTGCGAATTCCTTCCGCATAAACCTGTCACAGTATTTTGAACATTTTCATCATCATCGAAGTGTTGGGCCCCAAACAACTTTTTCATGTGAGTGAACAGAAAGGAAATCAGATGGAGCCAAGTCGGGGCCGTATGGGTGATGATCAAAAACGTCCTGTTTGAATTGGCTCAAAATGTCTTGTGTTCGCCAAGCACTGTGCAGGCGAGCATTGCCATGCAAGAAAACTACGCCAGATGTCAGCAGTTCCATGAATTCGACAAGTAAATTCCCGTAGCATCCCAAAAAATGGTGGCCAGAACGGTTAAAAATGCATTGACAGGTTGGCAACATATCCAGGCAGCCGAGTCAAATTCAAATTGTTAAAACGCTATGACAAGTGCTTGGATTTAAATGGCAACTATGTTGAAAAATAGTGGAAAGCTTGTAGTTTCAAGAGGCACATAATAAAATATTTGTATCTATTAGAGTTTCTTATTTATAGCCAAACAGTGGTTTTCACAGTTAACAATTCAATCCCTTCAACCTCGCAACATACCCCAATTGGATTGCAATCTTTGGAGCACAGACGTCAGGTGGAAATGCTGTCCTTGTTCTACCGGTATTTTAATGGAAGATGCTCTGAGGAACTAGCGTCATCAATCCCTCCAGCACCGGTGCACAGTTGGGAAACATGCCAAACGCACGCCCAACATTTGCACACGGTTGACATTTGTCACATGAGGCCGGGTCGATTATACGACTCGTTCTTGGGTTCAACAGCCCGGCTGTGGAATGATCTGGCAGCCTGTTTCCTCCCTCCTACAACATGGGTCTCTTCAAGACCCAGGTTCACTCCTTTCTAAAAGACCCTCCACACAGCTTCCCCAAAGATGATATAGGCCTTGAGGGAAATTGTAAAAAAAAAACAAAAATTACTAATCTCCAGCGACATTAATGGATTTATATTCAAAGTTCAAAATCAATTTGAGTTTATTATCAATTTGTTGTGTTCGAGCCTCCCTGGATTATAAAAATGGATTATTCCCAGATATACGAGGTGTGATCAAAAAATACAGTGAATAATTTTATTATTTATTTATTTATTGTATAATGTACGCCCTATATGGGCTTTTACATTTAAAGTTAGTTATTAGTAAGACAGATGCAAAACACATCACAGCAGGTTCAAAGATAATATATCGAGCATATACAGGAAAACATAATGTATGTACCATTCTAAGTAATAAGTTCAGAGGCGAAAAATCAAAACATACCTTACATTCACTGTTACTTATACTCTAGACACACATATCAATAATTATCCAGGATGTATTCAATAATCGTTTGTTTGTACTTGTATTCAGAGCAGTTGAAAATGTCTACTATATCTGAATATGTATTACCTATTGTGTGAATTCGAGGTACCAGTGAATATTTGAATGACATAGTTCTGAGATTATGAAAAAAAGTATAAGTAAAAGCTTACATCAAATTTGAATTATTCTCATTCCTTGGAGTACCCTCCCTGGCTAGCAATGCACTTATCCCAAAGTTGTTGGAAAGTCAAAAGTCTAGGAACAAATTTCGCACTCGCTCGTCTCATTTGCAAATTATCAGTTAAAATGCTTTGCGTGGACCCAAACAAGATATTCAGTTCTTCTGTAAACTCTCAATTGGTTGATCGCCCATTTGAACGAATCATTTTTGCGACTTTTCACACGTTTTTGTGAGTTTTTGAGGTCAAAGGACGTCCTGACCATTGCTCGTCTTCAACCGACTCATTTCCGCTTTTAAATCGCTCGTACCACTAATAAACAGTCTTCAGAGTCACCACGATAATCCCATACACTGATTTTAATACTTCATGAGCTTCTTTGGTACTTTTTTGCAACCTAATGTTAACGCGTTGTTCGAAATCCATGATGCGCGACAAACATGGTAAAAATGACCTCACTCTTCCGGCTCTGGAAGCCGACTGACAAGTCACAACTTGTTCAAACTCAACACTGACTATCTCAAAGGATCAGGCTATCGGACTTGTTACTTCAAATGGATCTAGCGCCAGCAGTTGGTGCTATAAAAATTCATTCACCATATTTTTTTATCACACCTCGTACCTTAAGTTCGAAAAGTGTCTGTCTTGTGTTGCGGAAGCCTGGCGACCTTTCCATCAAACCAGAGGGTTCTGCGGAATCTACTTTGCGAACCACTGCAC
>JAHDVE020011001.1:0-34403 GCA_022606495.2 Halesus radiatus
AATAATTATTATTCTTTAAATACCTTAGGTGTTCCTTGACTCTAATACTGAAACTTCTAGAAGTCTTTATTATGTAAAAAAGTTGCAATCGTTACAAATTATTTTATCTACCCCCGATTCATTCAAAATATTATTTATCATTTGTGTATACTTTGAAATTATTATTTTCTAGTATTCTTTATATTCCTGATGAGGAAAACATCGCTTTCGAAACATAATAATATGCGTATATTAATAAAGTGGCGATTACAAAGTAATTTATAATTAATTTATTAATAATGACACCAGAAAGTGAATATTTTGAAGAAATTATAGTCAAATACTCTTATTGTATGAAAGATTAAGTTAGAGTCTGTAATTAGAGATAGCATAAGGAGTATTTTTTTAATCGTTTCCGTGCCTTTATGATTGGTTCTAGTGCATATGAAGTACCCCCTACCAATGCTATGATACCACACTCAATATTAGATTGACAGACCGCAAAATAACTCATTTTCAAGTGATGTAAGTCGAGAAATTTTCGAATGGTTCGGAAAATGTACATGGTTTTTCTTATTTTATTTGCATTGATCGAGTATGAAGAATCCATTTGAGGTATGGATCAATGGTGAGGCTGAGGTACCTCATCTGATTAGTGTGCTCAATGTAGGGGCACTGACAGTATTCATTGAGATTCATACATGTTTGTATTCTAATAGAGAAATCGTCATGTGGTTGACCTATAATATTTATGCTTGATACGACATATTTATTTTTATCGGTGTTCAGTGTGAGCGTATTTATATCCAACTTTTTTTTAACAAATCTTATATTCGTTTTGGCTTTTTTAAAAATATCTAGCCAAGTGTCAGATTCAAATAGTAAGACAGTGTCAACAGCAAAAACAGAAAAAACAAAACAATTTTTGTCAATTTTGGAATGAATATTGAAGCTTCTAAAACTCATCACTCATCACCCAGGAATGTCCTGGGTTCGAGTCCCAGCTGCTACTGTTACCTTTTTTTCTGTGTATTTTCGGTTTCATGTTTCATTTCGAGAGTTGTCAGTGTTATCTTCAATGATTAAAAATATTTAACAATTTTTTCCTGGATATTAAGATTGCGTAAATTATTAATATACAACAGGAACAAAGTCGGTCCTAATACGCTTCCTTGTGGAATACTGTAGTCAGTCAAGCACTGGTTGCAAAGAATATTATTTTTTTCACTTTTTGCTTGCGTCCAGTAAGGTAGCTAATAAAAAGTTAAATTCATTGCCCGTAATATTGATTTCGACAATTTTTTTAATTATTCTATCGTGTGATACTGTAGCAAGGGCTTCAGAAAGATCTAAAAAGATTGAAATACATTTTTTGCTTTTATCGAGGTTTTTAGTAGTGAAATCTGTGACAGCTTTAATGGCATCATCTGAAGGACTCTTATTTTCTTTAAACCTATATTGATTTTCTGAGAGCATTTTAGAGATCATAAGCAATTTTACCAACTGTGTATTGATAAATTTTTCAAATACTTTAGATTGACTGGTCAGTAGAGTTATTGGTCTGCAATGGTTTATGCCTGGCTTGTTCCCAGTTTTATGTATAGTAATAACAATACCTTCTTATAATTATAATATCTTTTCTTGTCAGTTCAGTTTCACAACCTACCCCAACTGAGGATGACATAGTTCAACTGACTTCAGACAATCGGGAACGATTGGGACTTTGGTGTGGTATTCGCATAAATACACCTTATGGCTAGCAATCCATTAGCTACAAGGCATTCAATTTATATAATGCCCTCCCGGATGACATTAAATAAGAAAGAAACCTAGATGGATTTAAAAAGTGGTTCCTTCTGATCTTAAAGTAATAAAATAATTAAAGTATTTATTATTTTTAATGTTTAAATATTCTGGTTAAATATGTAAAAATAAAATTTTCTCTTTCTGGAATTAAAACACATATTAACTCCATGCAGGAGGCTTTAAGGAAAATAATTTCTCTCAGTGCCTATGTCATCTTTGAGGACGCTGTATCGAGTATCTTTTTGAGAAGAGGGAATAAACATGGATCTTGAAGAGACCCATATTATGGGAGGTAGAATACACAGAGGCCAGCAAATATTTCTACAGCCAGGTTACTGAACTCGAGAACAAGTCGTAGAAAAGACCCGTTACCATGTGACAAATGTCAACCGTGTACAAACGTTGAGCGTGCGATTGGCGTGTTTCTTGACTATGAACTGGTGCCGAAGGGATCAATGACGCTCGTTCAGTAAAGTATTATCCATTGAAATACCCCTAGAACAAAAAACAGAAATCCCACCTGATGTCTGTGGTCTCTAGATTGTAATCCGTTTTTTTTTAAAGATGTGGGAATCTATCAAACGGGCCGCCCATTTCTACACAGAGTCAAGGGTTTTTTTTAGGTATTTTAGGTATTTTGTACCAGAGGTAGCTAACAAATTCAACAGTAGATCGCACTTGCGATTTGTACAGATTTGTAATATTAACTTCATCGTCAAAGTTTCCTTTTTAATTGAGTTCACTTTGACCAGTTTGATTATAAACAGCGATCGTATAACGATCAGTGTCACCCCATTTTGAAAATCTGTCAACGCATTTCAAAGGCATTAACGGTTACATGGTTTGATATTGGTCAGCGTGAATTTGAACGTGTTTGCAATAATAAACGAAACATTTAAATTTTTCGAATATATTCTCTGACATCAATTACAAAAGAGAAATTATTAACAAAACAATGATTTTTAAATAAATATTTTTTTATAGCTAGTCTTAAAATCTTACGTTATAGCACAACAAGAGTCCCCAGCTGCCCGGAGTCGGTGACACTATGGCATCCACAATTAGTGTTTTTTTTTTTTAATTAAATTTATTTATTATTTATTCAGTTACATATCACATTTTATGTATTTAAACTAATACGCACATTGTTACATTTCATTGTTTATATATTTACAGTTTTACAGTATACATAAAAATTATTTAATCATTGAAGAAAATAATATTAACATAACCTAAATGAAACATGAAACCGGAAAAACATAACAGAAAATAAAAAGATTTCAGTCGCATCTGGGACTCGAACCCAGGACCTCTGCCTATCCGGGGCAACCGCTTAACCAGCACGTAATGCTTTTAAATATTGAGATTAATTAAGAGGGATAAATGCAGAAAACACCATTAATGGAGGAATGAATGTAGCTGGCGCTAACAAAAAGTTGTAAGAAGCGAAGCTACCAATCCACAATGGAGTGCTGATACCAACCCTTATGTAAGGCAGTGAGGCATGAAACTGGCAGAGGGAGGATGAAAAAAAAACGTGTACAAAATGTTGAGATTCGTAAAGAATGCAAGGCTGATTTAAGCGTGATGAGTAAGATTAAGAAATGGACGCTTAAATGATTTGGGCATGTTGAGCGAATGAATAAAGAAATTAGTGTAAGGAGAATATAAGACGCGAATATGAATGGAAGAAGAAGTCGGGGACGCCCGAGGAAGACATGGCACGATCAAGCGAATCAAATACGAGAGTCGGCTCATGTCAGAAGTCGGAGGAACAGAGGAGAATGTATGAATCAGAATGAAGCGAGAAATGTATGCCAAGATCGAGATGTTTTGCGGTCCGTCCTCTCTGCCTACCCCTACGGAGAAAAGGCGTGATGGTTAGTAAATTAGAGATGAATTGTTGCAGTTTGAGGGTGTATTGTTGGTGATAAATAATGTGTGTGTTAGTGCTAGAATAATATATTGTATTTTAAGTTTCTTGAAAGAATTGAGCCTTAAACCTGCAATAACAATTTATTCCATTTCATATTCCTTATGTACACCCTCCAACAAACAATTCATTTTAATATTTAAAATCATTACGTGCCAAAATGGTTTTTTTTATATTTAAATTCGCGCCATCTGTGAGTACACATCACATTTCGTTTATCCTTAGGGCGATCCGCTTACTAAAATTCTAACAAAATCACGCGCTCCTAATGGAGGTGGCGAAAAGGTTGAAATTTCCGCTTAATACTGGGCGCATATTCCGATTTACTATTTTGTTCTAAAAAACTTAATTTGTCACAATGAACAATACGGCAATATCGGAAAAGAGGTTCGTCAGTAGGAGATTTTGCAATTTAAAAATTATTTAGATATGATACTCTATTATTTTCTAGGCTTATAAAAAGTTTCATCGAAAAAATAACAACCCGAGTTGTGTTCTACTTGCAGTATTTAATTCAATCATCTATAATATTTCTAGGCCATCCAAATATCAAACCAAAAACACACGATTTTGCATTACTTCCCATTGCATCGCCTTAAGCAGCAAACTTTATTAAAATGTGAAAATGTCGATAAAATTGAAAATTAAACAATATATTGACATTGAAATTGATAAAGAAATAAATTTGATAAAAGATCTATTCATCTATTTTCTAAGAAACACTAACGGCCGTTCTTCCCAACCCTACTGAGCAACTGCTGAGCCGAAATCTTTTCTCAACAAATTCCCTCTTCCCAACGAAATTCTCGATCAAATTTACGATCAATTTAGAATATCGATTTTTGTGGATTAAGTTCCCCTCAACAGAAGACTAGTTATAAAAAGTGTCAACAAGGCGAACAAGCGTCACCGAAATGTTAAATGTTATTATTAGTTTACGATCTTTTTTACGCGATTCAAACATTGAATGACAAAGATTTATTTACGTTTTGGAATGTCAAAACATGTTTTTTGTATGTTTAAAAAAAAGTGAAGAGAACCAAAATTATTCACTAATTATAAACTACGTTTTGTCTTATTTTTTCAGTCATCGAGAAACGTCAAATGTCAAATGTACGAAACCAATAACGTGCTTTGCGGCACTGCAAAAAGTCAAGCTAACACTTTATTTTCAACATGTTTTTAACACACACGTTTGTGAAGTATAAAATGTTGGTTTATGTATTAGTGTTTAAAACAAATGATATGTATTCATATTGCAATATTAACTCATCCATGTTAAGTTTTTACTTTGATGTCATTTTATCGTCTTAAAAGTCGGCGGCTACTATTTTATCGTGTGTGAAAGTGGGCGGATACTACTTTACAGTGGACGGGCCCCTCGTTGACAATTTACGATAAAAAATACTTCAAAACAGGCAAACAGAGCGAATACTAAAATAAAATTAACTAAGGTAAAATTTGTTGATAAATTCAAACGAAAATGTTTAAATTTTTATGCAAAACCATTATAATACGGGTCGTTTTCGCTCAACATTGAAAGTTTAATCGTTGTTTGCCTTTAAAGCCTACCCCATTTAAGCTAAATATTTTATTTAGGTGTACTTGCCAAACCATAACAACATGCAGCCGTATACAATATCACCTCATTAGGATTCATTTTCGCTTGACTATGTATACTCATACCACACGACGTACGATTATTTTAAAACCAACCTGTATGAAGCCCACTGAACAGATAATTCCTAGAAACATGAAGTACACCGATTTAAAAGAAAATAACTGATGTTGCCAATTAGCATCACCTTTCAACCTTTTTTAACTAAAACGTCACACCAGCGCTCCTATCTGCACGATACCGAAACAGTGGACCTATATCGCTGCCTAGATGGGCAACGTTGTGAGGCGGGTCATGGAGGGGACGTGGGAAGGGATTTGATAATGCGGGCCTTAAAGAGGCACATATTAAATATAGGAGGAAATACAAAAGCCGGTGGCTTGTTCCACACACGAGCCGACTTACATTAAAACGAGTCGGCGAAACGACCCGTTCTCACGAAGCCAACATCATCTGTTAAAGTGTGTTCCGCTCGTGTTCGTCGATTTTCACGCACACGCATCGGATCAATGCGGCTAGCTTTTTTGAGCAGGCATCATTGAAATATCTGTAGAACAGACTCGGCATACCTACATGGCGTGTAACGATGCAACTATTTGTCTCGGCGTGCTCTATAATATTCGACACCTTCATGTGATGCGACACCATCCCTACGGCCTAGACCTAGAACAATGCACCAATTCAACAATTCTCAACAAGACATGTGAAGCAGTCTTTGGTTAACAGCGTCTCAAGTAAGAGATTCAACGAATGGACGATAAAGTATTCAATGGTGGCCATTGGAATCCAGACAAGAGCTTTACGAATTTAGCATGTAGTCATTTTCCCGGTTTACTCTATCTTTTGAATTTATTTACTTGTTACTTTTATTGAAACATTACCTCATGTTTAATATCTTTATTAAGACAATGTATTCATATTTGTAAAAAGCATTAACTTTGTGGCTCGCCATAATTTACAATAAAAAAAACACATTAATTTGTTGTAGACCACTTTTATTTTATCAAAACTCTACCGGTTTCGGAAGCACCCTTCCTTCATCAGGAGAATATTAAAACTGTTTTAATATATGATGGAAGAAGAATATAAAAACAAAAATGATCTGGCTAGAACTATGTGTTTGTGCAATGTATTCATGTTTATAGATACTAGATTATATTCTGTTAATATTTGTCAGCCAAATCTGAATGATAAATTAACTATTGGTAAACCGGTAAGTGGCTGATTTGACATCGTGTCTGGATGAACCCAGGCGTCGTGAGTTCGTTTTCTCGGCTGACTAAGTCATCCATCACGACACAAGCAACATCTTCCAATTACTGTGATGGTAGTAAGAGATTTTCAAATAATGTCATGTTAATCATAACCCGGGAAAGTTTGCCTTTCTTTAAAATAAAAAAAAAAATGCACGTAGAATTTGCTCACACCTTAACAATTTAGATATTTACCCTTACCACTCCATTATTTTTTAATATTTGTTGTCAGCCAAATCTCATTTAAATAATGTCAAGATATTAATTTATTGATAGGCAGTTACAAAAGATTATTTTATAGTAAAACAAAACGGAAAACAGTCAAAATCTTATTAAAACTTGAATTTAAATATTTTTTTATAGAATAATCACAAAAAACAACGTAAGGTGTGAAGTTTTGCGCGCGAAAATACACCGCGCGGACACGTCTTATCTTGTCGACCACCAGCCGACAACTGATTTGTACTGTACAAATAGTGATGTCGGCTGGCACCCGATATAGGATTGGTAAGGGTTAAATAATATAATCCATTCCACCAAATCAATTTACCTTATAATGTAAAACTTATATACTTTATGGAACGCTTTTCATTTTTGATCTTACCTCATATGATAAAGAAGTGCATCGCGTGAGGTGATTTTTCACAAAAACAGCGCTATACAAATCATCAAATGATTATTTCTGGTAGATAATCAGGTCAAAAGGAGTCTTTGCATTCGAGATGACAATCGGTCTGTTAACCATGAATTATCAATCAGACGAACCGCCATTCATTTCACAGAATCATGTAGGCTAATCAAGTGTTTAGAGTTCCAGCCCAGAGGTGGCTTCAGAATTCAAATGTTAAAACTTTGCACGACGCCAAACGAAATTGATTTACTGTAACTAACGATCACACCGTTTCCCCGCAGGGGTAGGCAGAGAGGACGGACCGCCAAACAACTCGATCTTGGCATACACTTCTTACTTCATTCACATTCATACATCGTCTTATACAGTCTCTTCTGTCTCACACTGTCTTCTGTTAATAATTTTCTCCTTGCGAAAAAATATTAGTAATTGATTTTCACCAAAAATAAAGGAACAATGTGTTCACTTCTGGCACACTGACCCGCCCATAGCACACTTCTAGCAGATATCTCAGAACACATATTAGCTTGAAACGTTACTAAAGATAAACCGCACCCAGTATATCCAACGTGCTGTCGGATTGGTCGGGAATACAAAGTTTACTTCGGGTAATTATTTTTTTGATGGGCGTTATAAGTTAGTTCGGGGTAAACTTTTTGAATAGAATTCTTCGTATAGGTATCTTAGAAACTGCCATAAAATAAACTGAATTAATGTTGGACTAGGACAGTGATCGGTAAACTCAGTTAGTTGGCTCAGACAAAATCTTCAATAATCTTACTATTATGCCAGTAAAACAATTATACTACTGTGCATTCCTAAATACGAAATACAGGAAAGTACAACTATTAGAAACACCGGTCAAAAACACATCCAATAAGGAACCACAAGCACAAGATTTGGACAAAAAACTTCTTATACTATGGTACTAAACTCAAAAATCACAACAACAATAATAAATTTAAAAATCAAATAAAACACTGGATACGTTACTCAACCACTCAACTGCACTTATAACTTCACCTTGCTTTTATTTGTTTCACCAATCACATCAATTTAATTTAATTTAACGCCATATTTTGTAAATGAAATCTTCAGCACGGGAAATCCCAGGGAGGATATCATTATTTGTTATTTTGTTATAAATATATATATGTAATAAAGCATTTTTTTACTAGAAATTAAATCACTTTTGTACTTTGTTCCACTTATTTATCACATATTTGATTCACTTATTAATAAGTGTGACAAAAAAGGGGTGTAAATATTTAGCCACCGGCACACAGAGACGCACGACTATTGTAATTAGCGAATCCCCTTGAGAAAGGCGTTTGGTAGTTTCCCATATCGCTCCGATCGTACTTAGCTTATGGTACCAGCCAGTGTGGTCGGTTTCTGAGGTAGCGGGTGGTGACGTCAGCGGTTGCTGGCTGTAGAAGACTGTTCTTGTCTGGTAGTGGCAGGTCGAAATATCCAAGGGAGGAGATGTTGTCCGTTATGTGGTTGAAATGAAAAAAAGAGCGCACACCACCGGGGCCGAACATTACGCACTAGTATTGCACATATTGTACAATAATTTATATTTCTTTAAAATAAATATATTTATCTGCTTAAATTAATCTACTCTGTAAACACGTTCGATATGTGGAAAAAAAGGGAAAGAATAGTAAACGCTCTATATTTGTTTTTCTCGCGTCGTCATTTGTGGCAGAGCCGTGCGTAAAGGACAAAGAGCCATATGCGGCTCGGTAGCCGCAGTTTGCCAACCACTGGACTAGGATGTGAAAATTGTTTTTCTGCACTAAATTGCCAGCGAAAACAGATTTAATGGTTTCTTTGTGTGTAGATAAGTTATTGGGTTTGGGTCACAGCTTAGAATATTATCGAAAGTAACGTAAAACGTTAAGTTACTACGTTTAAAAACGTAATATATTTTTTGCGGACAAGGGGTACAAATAAAATAAAAATCTAACATAATATTTATCGAAAGGGGAACAAACAAATTAACGGTTAACTTTTTGTTACATACTGTACTGTATAGGTACTGTTAACACATGAGTCTATCACCGAAGAGATGAACAAATAGAAATACGTTATTGAGGTAAGTTAATTTTTTCCTTACTCTTCCTTTTTTTATTGCGTTCAAGTTTAATTTGTAGATCTCCATTTTTTATTAAAAGTTTAAAACCATTAAGTTACTGATCCTTGAACAGATAATCAAGTTCATTGACCTGTGTGGGTTTAGGAGTCGAGGGGTCATAAATAAATTGGTGACAACCGTCAATGAAATAGGTAAAAATTGAATTTCTAGGAATTAGCTGATCAGTGGAGTCCATTGGAGGTTTTCTCTAAAGTGCGTTTGTGCAACTCCCATAAAAAATATAAGAAAATGAAATATTTTTTTACCATATTTTTACCACACTTTGAAAAGTAGGCAATTCAAATATCGTAATACTGACAGAGAGGGAATCCGAAATTAATTTCATATGTGCTTTATGAATTGAGCAACTATGGAAATTTCTTTCATGAGAAAGAGTTCGTACAAAACATACTGGTGGCGCTTCAGCGGCAAACCGTTGCGAGCGTGCAAACCTGAGAGCGCAGCGAATATAGGATTTTTAACACAAAATTTGCATGGAAAGGTATTTTGCAAGAATCGAAAGATTTTTCGATAGAATATTAATACTAAGTTTCTAGAAAAAGTCAACAGATGTTCCATAAAAATCGGGTATTTATATCCGGTAAACTATCTAAAGATTACAAATAAATTCTGGTAGAATCTTTGAGTCATGATGAAAAGGTAGCAACTAAAAATATAATTAATTGACGATAGTATCTGACAGTTCTTAAAAATCGAAGTATAATACCGATACAAATTTCGGGACGGTCTGGGGTAACTGTAGCTCAGTGGATTAAAGCGCAATGTCCCGGATAGATCATGAGGTCCTGGACTCAAGTCCCAACGTGTACCGTTATCGTTTATCTTGTGTGTGTGTTTTCGGTCACATGTTTTATTTTGAGAGTTATAAATATTGAAGTGAATAATTATTTATTTTTTTTGAATTGTTTTGAAAACGAAATTCCATGGTGTTGCAAGCCACCGCACACTTGATGTCATAATTTTACAGTACATTTAATTACGTAAAATTTTTGTATGTATGATAAAGTCACACCGATGATTGATTGGTCATATTTCGTTCTTAAAAGCTTAACCGTATCCAATATCAGATTGATTTCTATCATAATATCAAAGAAATTCAATATTTCGATGAACCCCTTCAGAATAAATTAATCAATTCAATTATAATCAAGAGATTAAAAGGGCTGTTTCAAGCAGAGCTTAAAATAACGTGATTATACAACTTCTGGATTGTTTTCCGCCCTTGGAGAAGGGGCAAAAAGAATCAAGAAAAGTTTCACCTCTCAAAGAAAACTCTGAAGATCTTTCCTTCAAAAAGATCTCATTAAGGGATAAGAAATATCTACCTTTGTGATAGCCCGAAATTCTGAGAGAATTAATTTAAATGGCCTATTTACTACTCTATTATTGTCGTGTAATGTCCAAACATTGTCTAAGCGCTCTGTAACTTGATAACTTATCATGACCTACAGATAACACTAACGGACGTTCTTCCCACCTCCATAGACAATTTTTAGGATAAAACATGCATGGAAACAGACAAACAGAGCGTTGCTCAACAAAACATAAGATTAAATTTACGATCAATTTAGGGCATCGATTTTTGTCTATTAAGGTTCAACGGAGGATTAATTATAAAAAGTGTTAAGAAGGTGAACAAATGTCACTAAAATGTCAAACGTCGTTATTAAATTCGCGAACTATTTATTGCGATTCAAATATTGAGTGACAAAGATTTATTTCCGTTTTCGGATGTCGAAAAGTGTTGTTTTTGCATCTTTTAAATAAAACTGAAGAGAGCCTAACTTATTTTACTTATTACAAGTTGCGTTTTGTCTTGTTTTTCACGAAAAAGAAGCGTCAAATGTTAAATGTACGAGCATGAAAGTGGGCGGGCACTATTTTATAATCTACGAAAGTAGACGGGCACCTCCATAGACAATTTAGAATTTAAAATGTTTTGGAAACAGGAAAACAGCAAATGCTCAACAAAACACTTGACTGGTCGGTGACTCAGATCGTTCGATAAGTTGGGAAGAACGGCCGTTAGACTCGGACAAATGCTCTTGTAGTACTGCAATAATTTGTACGCAGGAGACCTATTCTGGTTCTTTTTTTTTTTTTTTAAGTTTCTCACATCGTGTTTTGGCAATCCTGTTCTCATTGTAATTAAATCGTTAACGGTATCTGGTATTAATTAAATGAAATGGGTATTTGTTGTAACGTAAATACTGACCCCGCTTAAAAAGGCATCACTGATATTGTCTACGGAAGAGATTGGAGAAAATATCTATGGGAGACATCGGACGGAAGGAAGCGGCAGAAGAAGACAAGATGGCCGGGGAGGTGACTTGACACGGCGGACAGTGCCGGGAGTTTTTGGGAGGAGTTATGTTAAGTGACTGTTTCGTTTGACGCCGGAGAGTGTCTAATTAATTACCCGAAGTGGGTATATTTTTTGCTTAATGATGGCCAAATGGTAGGTGATAAAACCTAACCGCGCGTGCCCTGTGCTTCGGAGAGGAATCCCTGCGGAGTAATGTGTGGACACGAGGAGTAGCTGCTGCATCGAGGACCACACATGATATGGTAGCATTCATACATCCTATTGCCTGAACCTCACGGAAGAAGCTGTGGCGGATGGAGCTTCCGACGAGTCATCATGGACTTCGCATCATGGACCGTGGGGATCGGTGAACATCCGGGCTGGAGCGGCCTTTCCTGAAGCCGGAGGAGAAGATTATGACCACAAGAGCCATCATTTATCCTTTTAATCAATTATTTTTTAACTTAGTCTTACTCTCCACTCTTTTTTTCCTCTACCATGATAATTGGGGTTGTATAGTCAATAAAGACTATGTTTTCCTACCTTAGGGTTTTATTTACTGTATCACAACCTTCCCGCACTTCATCCATCAGACCCACCCACGAATGCTGAGATAGAGTCGAGCAATAACATGAGATAAAGTGTTACATTGTATTCCTGATTCCCATCGTTCACATGGTTTTATTGAGTTAATCCTGCAGGGAAAATTTAAACAAAAAATATTTCGTTCCCTCGTTTAGCCACTAGGAGGCCGATTCTGGTAATTAAAAAAAAAACATATCCTTTTTCTTAGGCTTAAAGACTTCTTGCTTAACTGCGGAATTCGGGAAAGACATAGTAAAAAATCCTGAACAGATTGTTAAGAGATTATTTTGAAACACAAATTGATGAAATATCTCCGAATGACATTACATTGTACTATAATCTATTTTATTTTATTTTTGAATAGTATAAATACGCCTTTTAACGAAGAATTGGTTATTGTAAGAAGGTACCTACCTCACTACCATAGATAGTAACATTTTTATTGTCACTACTTTTAAAAGTGACATTTGCCGCCGTGGTATATCTATGCCGCCGCCTGCCGTTCTGCATTGTTTTTACTTGTTACATTGTTGACTTATAATTAACATTGTTTGTTACATTGCTACCTAAGAGTTAACATTGTTAACTTATAAATAATATTGTTTGTTACACTGTTAAATTAAAACTAACAATGGTAACTTATAATTAAGATTGTTTGTTACATTGTTTCCTTATGACTAACATTATTAACTTGTAAATTACATTGTTTTTTACACTGTTACCTTATAACTAACATTGTTAACTTATAATGGACATTGTTTGTTACATTGTTACCTTATAACTCTAATATTGTTAACTTATAATTTACATTATTTGTTACATTGTTAGCGTATAAATAACATTGTTAACTTATAAATATGATTGTTTATTACATTGTTACCTTATAATTAACATCGTTAACTTATAATTAACATTGTTAGCTTATAATTAACATTGGTAACTTACCTAATATTGAGTTTTTTTCTCGTTAAAATTAAGCAAATATTCATATATTTAATGAATATCATTCGCTGAATGACAGCTGACAGCTGTCATCCGAGAAAACGGGAGTCGCAGACAATCAAAAAGTCTTTAAGCCCGAGGTAAAGGATAAGGAACTTCATATAAAAAGAACCAGAATAGGCCTCATGGTCTTCCTAATGTACATTTGAACAGACTGCAAGGCACTATTTGTCAACTGTTCTACACAGCAGCTCATCTAATATGCAATGCCGTCAGATAATGTTAAAGCACCCCACTTCCACGTAAAGCCTGCACTCTTCGTACTGCTTCAAGTTATAGAAAGATTTCACTGTTTATAACTTCCACAAATTTGCCTTATGGTTCATTGTGCACTGAACGGACTGGCACCATCATACCTGACTAATCTCTGCGTGAGGGGCAATCTTGCTCAGATGTGACTCGATGACTCGCGATGTTCAACGGACTGGTTGAACCTTCTCGAATTAAATTTAAGAAGTTTGTCAAAAAATTACATGGGCCCTGGGGGAAATGCTTTTCTTGACTGCTTCCAGTGTGCAATCGATGAAAAAATATGTTTTAACAATTTTCTTTTTTTTGCATCATTCGCTATCTACGCAATTTGGTTGCCTCCTGAAGCAATTTTTTGTATTATTTGCAAATGTTTTATATTAATTAGAGCATGTTGAGTTCGGAACTTTTTAAATTTTAGAAAATACTTAATAATACCGGAGATATACGCCTTCAAAATGTTGATAATCTCGCCGGCCGGCCGACGTGTGTGACGTCACGATTCGTATTCGATATCGTAAACGCGGCAGTATGCGTTAATTGTACTGATTTATGACGTGTGACGTCACGCGTCTACATTATTCATAAGATAACTTTAAACTCATGAATTCGTAATTTTTAGAGAAGTCGTTATTAATTCTTTAAATATAATGCATTTTCATAAAAATAACGCATTAAAAGATATATTCATTTGTATCGTATATAACTTTACAGTGAAGCTAGCAGTCCACAATGGAGTGCTGATACCAACTCTGATGTATAGCAGTGAGGCATGGAACTGGCAGAGAAAGGATGAAAGTAGACTGAATACTGTAGAAATGGGATATCTGAAACGAATGTGAGGAAATATATAAAATGTTGAGATTCATAAAGAATGCAAGGCTGATGTTACGTAATGAGTAAGATTAAGAAAAGGGTTCTTAGATGATTTGGGCATGTAGAGCGAATGAACAAAGAAAGGAGTGTAAGGAGAAAATATGACGCAAATGTGAAGGGAAGAAGAAGCCAGGGACGCCAGAGAAAGAGATGGCAATGATCAAGAGAATCAAATAGTTTAAATTTTAATTCTAGTCTTTTAAAATTGAACTCAATTTTTCACCTGCTGCTGGTACCAACAATGTATTATACTATGCTTGTGGCAACTTATTTAAATGATTTTATTTACTCCCGCTCCTTTTCAATTTGGTCAGGTTTTTGAAAAAAAAAAATGATTTACTATCGGAAACAAAAAGGATTATACTGTTCAATTCCCTAATTTATGTTCATATTTTCTTAACACACCAATAATACAATACGTAAACATTTTTATAAAACTTCCTTTCAAAACATTAGTATCATACTTATGTGAGATTTTAAAATCTTCCACTAAAACCTTTTTATACTTATACGTATACGTGATAATAACAGTAAATTCTGTTTACTGTCATAATTTATGTAATGTTTTTTTTTTGTTTGTTTATTATTATCACTTTATATCATATTTTATCTTTCTTATTTTCGCTAGCACTTACTATTTTTAAGAAAATGAATACCTTAATTTATGTTTGAAATGAAAACTTTCACATAAGCCATAGAGATGTGATAAAAAAACTATCATAAAACCCACATACAAGCTTTGCCTTTGGTGGTTTTTTTGTTTATATATTCTACATTTATCATATTTTTTTATATTTTATACACTGTTTCAAAATGTTAAAAAATATGTATTTTATCGGGCCATATCAGAAGTCGGAATAACAGAAGAATGAAGTATGAAGTTTATGCTAAAATTGAGTTGTTTGACTGTCCGTTATATCTGCCTACCCCAGCGGAGAAACGGCGTGATTGTTAGTCAATAATGTTATAGCTTTATAATACACTAGCTGATGTGTACCCGGCCTTGCTCGGGTACAATAATTTATTTGACAGCGAAAGTAACTATCTCCAAATAAAGAAACATTCAAAATGATTTTTATTTTTTTTTTATTAAAAAACCTTTGTAACTTTCTTTCCGCTTATTTATTTTCGACCGGACCGGTTTCACCCTATCACGGGTATCCTCAGACTGGTACAATTTACTAAATCTATGGTATGTATAGCGTGAATCTATGATTTTTTTTTAATTATATAAAGTCATTCGTCAGCTTTTATTTGAACAGGTGGTTCTTTCTGGTTTTGTTATTTCACTGTAATTTCCGTCTTGTTTGCTAAGATGAACTTTTATAGAAGTTTTGTCCCCTAGTCACATGAACTACGGATAACCATGCACATTTTTGTTGGATCTTTATAATATTTTATTATATTATAATGGGTACACATCAGGGTAATATCTTCTTAGAGTTCGCCTTGGATGTCTATTCATTTTAATATGGAATTCCACCATGAATTAACGGTTTCAAAATTAGAAATAATTAAAAGAAACACTCGTTTGACTATTTTATTTCATTATAAACGTTTATTTTTTTTCAAAATGTATCTAAATCATAAAGTTATTAAGTAGGTACCTACTAAGTCCATTTTGAAAATATTCTATAGAAAAAACCTTCTTCTTTTGAATATGCAATCTGTGGCTAACCAGAGTGTTACATCTATGGGCTAACCTAAATAAAACACGGCGGGTTCAATGTTTTTCATACTAAGTTTAAAACGTTATAGCAACAGTTTTACATATTAGATTTCATTCAATCTACTCTCTAAATAATAATAATAATAATAATCGGATGATTTTTATAGCGCCGTTTTTGTGAAAAATCATCTCAAGGGCGCTGCACAAATCTTACTTCCTATTCTTACATTATTCCTATATTAAATCTATGACTTCTTTTTTTTTTTGGACACTATCATTACACATTATTTATAGACCATATAAAGAGATGCAGTTAGATTATCAAAATGAAATACGGCTTGGTCTAAGTTTTCATACATGTTTATCACAACTAATCATCCAGTTTGGAGTCCATGGAGAACGAGGAGTTCCTGCCCAAGCTGGAGTCTTCGGGGATGCTGATCTGGAACTGGAGAAGCACCTACAAGAGCAAACTGTGCTATTTTCAGCGAAACCAGTCTAGTAATTTTCGAGAAAACTGAAGACAAACAAACAAACAAACAAACAAACAAACAAACAAACAAACAAACAAACTTACATCGATTTTATATATATATATTACATCACAAAGTACCGTTAAATTTATCACTAAGTATATACGAGTACATATTATTATTTTGATTTGATTGTTTGTAGAGCGTCCCCCGTTAGAGAGTTAGTTGGAATTTGTTGATTTGAGACAATGCAGTGAGGAACAATGAAATAAGTTAGCTACGGTCTTGACAAAGTCTTATCATTTTGACGTGAAGTTTATCCACAAGCCGTGGACTGTGTATTGAAGTTCACTCATAATGCTATTGAAATCATTTCTTCGA
This sequence comes from Halesus radiatus, assembly GCA_022606495.2. Classification (NCBI taxonomy): domain Eukaryota; kingdom Metazoa; phylum Arthropoda; class Insecta; order Trichoptera; family Limnephilidae; genus Halesus; species Halesus radiatus. The sequence goes on from JAHDVE020011001.1 coordinate 16,922, forward strand.
AACTCCATGTCAGAGTTTAGGATAAAAACTCCACTGTGATATAAAATATAATGGCTATAAAAATACATATTCATATAGATTAACAAACGACGAAAGTGATTACATAACTTTTTTTTATAATTATACTCAGAATTTATTAATCGTTATTTAAAAGTGAATAAATAATCATTTCGTTTTGTTTTGTATTTTAAACATTTTTTTTTTTTTAGTTTTGGTAGTTTTTAACTGATGAACATTCTTCTACTATGTGTTTTGTTGTTTGAATCTGTCCACATTCACAAAGTTCGGAATCCCTTAGGCTTCATTTATGCATCATATACGCACAGCGGCTGTTACTGCACCGGATGCGGTTTAATCAGATCCACGTCTTCCGGGGAGAGAGAACCCTGGCAGTTTAATAGTAGGGTCTACAACAGGGTGCTTTTTTTCACATCCGAGGTGTGCCACTGAGTTCGCCATGACTCTATCGTGATAAAAGCAGTCTTTCGCATTCAGTTCACTTCAGGATCACACCCTGAACGGTGTGATCCTGAAGGAACCAAATACCTAGGACACATAATCATCAGTACTTTGATTGATGATGATGATATTGATAGGCAAAGACGAGCTCTGAGCGAAAAATCGAACATGCTCAGTAGAAGATTTCGCCTTTGTTGTACCGGTGTGAAAGGGACTCTCTTCCTTGCCTTCTACGAAACATTGTAAACGTGCGAACTCTGGGCATTTTTTTTTTATTTCCTAGTTTCTTATTGGTCATGAAGTGACGAAACATTTAATGTTACTGTCTCTAAATTGAACTCTGGGCAAACTATAGAAAGGGTAATATGGAAAAACTTTGTGTACAGTATAATAACGCCTTCCGCGTAATGTTTGGCCTCCCCAGATACTGCAGCGCTTCCAGTATGTTCACGGAGGGGCGAGTTTCCGGTTTCGCAGTCCTTATAAGATCCAGGGTGGCTGGAATGAGGGAAAGAATAAACTGTTCCAAAAATATCCTCATCATAGAAGCCCGCCTCAGTCCAGCCTCCAGAGAAAGATATTAACCCCTCACAATTTAACTGCCGCAACACCTTAAAGGCTTTATTTTCGTATTTATTTATTTTTACGTGTGGTGTATGATTCATCTTATTATTTTTTGATTTTTTAAACTTTTGTACATATTTTATATATTTTTATAACTACTGCGTGTATGTTTTGTATGGAATGTATGGGACTGCACTAACCGCCCCATATACCAGAATATACATTTATTATTATTATAATTAGTTCAAAAGGGTTTCCTGGGCACCAGGCGATTGGCCGGGAGGTTTTGCATAGCAAGATCATCTTGAAATAATATAGTAGAATCCCACTTCAATGATATATATTAAAGCGTGTCATGAAATGATCAGATCAATTATTTTCAGTATTTCATTCTCAATCCATGTCAATACACTTTATTACCCAGTAAGTAAATACAAACTCTCAAATATGTAGCACGTGATTTTACGGTGAATCAATCACCTTACAAAAAGGTAGTTAATGAGATATCAATGAGTCGTTTACTTGGACAAATCATGTCATTGAATAACTGAACTGGGAAAACGTAATAGGTACCAAGGTCGCCGGAGCAGAGCCGGGAGAAGGAAGTTATATTTGGAGGTCGCTACGGAAAGATAATATGATATTAAAAGCATAACTCATAAATAATACATACATTTAAAAAAAAAAGCACATTTCAGATCTATTTTAAGACATTGTCGCATGCCGGGTTTCATTTTGTACAAAAATATATATAATTACACGGTTAAAGTAATGGGTCACATATTTTTTGCTCTCAATTTGAATACTCTGTAAAAGTGAATAGTTTTGGCGAAGAGAAAGAATGAAGCTGATACAGCCGATGTAATCAACGCGCTCACTCTCCGCTTGCCCGCAGGTGACTAGAAATAATATCGGTCTCTTTGGAAGACTCTCCACTACCACGCCCAGGTGGTCCGACCACCCTCCACCTCGCGGGTCGCGCTACAGAAATTCAGTTCTACTACTTCTTGATCCTACCCTGTATTAACCGCCCTGCCTTTGGGTTATTTTTCCAAAAGTAGGTAAAAAAACATCGGGTTTTTTTTCCGCGTGCTTGGAGTATCACTGATTAGCGGCGTGACTTGTATGGGAGAATACGAAAACAACCGAACACATCCGTTAGCTTCGGCTTACCTCGGCATACTAAAAGCGATAACTCAGGAATGAACTTGATGTATACGACGTATCACGAACGTTTTGTGGGTTTCGGTTAACGTTATTTTTTAACCTGAACGTACGGGATATGGTTTGTTGCGTTCGGGAGATGATATAGCGGCCGTATCACGTACGTTCGTATGGTTAGGGCGGTTAAGTGAAACAGAGTGCGCAGTTTTGATCAGCATACGTTGCAAAAATAAATATATCCTTTACAAGCCCTAAATTAAAATAACTGCCAATTTGGCGACAACAATATTGTGATGCGCTATTAAAAAGTTTTAGTGTAAAGAGTGAACATGCAAATCTCTATAAATTCATGGAAGAAGCAAAGGCGGCAGTTACTGAACTGATGACGGGAGGTAGGAGACCCCTCCAAGAAATTCAGCAAAGAACAACAGAATATTGTTACAAATGAAGCCACGAATATAATCGCATCTTTAAGTCACGTTGCTATACGACTGACAGAAGAAAAAAATCAATCAGGATTCGCAAACAGAGATAAAACCTACGATTACCCTCGAGATAAACATTAAAACGCGAAAAACAAATATATATTGTGTTATGGTAGATGCTAGAACGAACAATGACACTTCTAACGCAATGCTGAAAAGAATCCAAAAACACATTGAAGGTAGAAATATGTTTGAGTGAGATTTTTGAGAAATATTTATGGTTTAAGTTTGTTACATACGTTTTAATTTATATAGATATATTTATATATTTTGTATACTTAACTGTGGATTTTGAGTTTTGAATTACAAGCTCCCGTTAGACAAACTACAAAAAAGTATTCAATTTATTTTTCATAACTTATTGAAGTTTGTAAACCTCATTGTAATATTTAATCGTTGAAGAAGATAATATTAACACATCCCAAATGAACCACGAAACCGAAAAAACAACAGAAATTTAAAAGATTTCAGTCGCATCTGGGACTCGAACCCAGGACCTCTACCTATCCGGGGTAACCGCTTAACCAACTTAGCTAATGAGACCAGTTCAATTTACGCCGTATCGGGTAGGTATATCCAACACTCTGTTCCGATTGCAATTGAGTTCGGGATGAAACTTTGCAATCATCGTAAGAATAGCAGCCAATAATATGGGATTTATAAAAATGGTTAATATTAAATCGTATCGAAAACAAAAATATGACCCAGATATCTTTCAATCCTCATAATCTTTTTAATTTCTGTTGTTTCGGTTTCGTGGTTCATTTAAAATGTGTTAATATTATTTTCTTCAATGATATAATATAATAACACAAAACCACCTACCCAAAACCTTGTCCACCTTAGTATAGAATATACTAGTGAGCAGAGGCGTGCATTCCACACAAACACATAAGCTTTGTGAAGCCAAGAACTAGAAATAAGAATGAATCACATTCCTTTGCAGACTGCGGTTCATTCTTCTACGTTTTTTTATATTCTTATTAATATACCACAATACAAAAGAACAATATAAACACACAGCGGAAAAAAAATACTAGAAGCAGTGGGAGGAAAAAAGAACGATTCTATTTATCGTCGCGTCGGGGTCACCAATATAGTTGTCACAGTATTGGGTTTTATCGAAATCAAATAAGTGTAACTTTAAATCCTTTTAATATAGCAGATCTAATGATCTATTTCATTTATAACCTTATTAACCTTAAGTCTTCCAGAACGAGATCGAATAAAATGCGCGGACAATCAGCTTGTCAGATCACAGTTGATGTATCAAGTGCTTCCAGCAGTATATTGTTGCTAGCGTATAATTCAGATTTATTCTTGTTTCTAGTGCTCAGCTATATTTTCCTACCCTATCTTACTCACATAAAAAAATATAAAAATTTACTCTAAAAATCAATTTACCCAGTCAAAAATACGCGTGAAATTCCAGCTATGAACTACACCGTCGCGCGCGCCACGCTGACCCCCTGCAGCCTAAGCATGCAGAATGACGCGTATGTCACATTCAAATATTGACTGTATTCTACACGAAAAATGTACATGTATGGGCATTGCGCATTCAAGGGAAGACTCGTTTGTGCTTGTTTCTTAAACACAAATATGGCAATCAGTGCCATCTTTTGGTACCTTTATATATTAGTACAACTTTACTAACGACATAATTATTATATCATGTTGGCAATCAGTGCAATGCATTTGTAGGGTTAAAAAATGTAAATTTCATATATCTAATAATTCAATGCCTTATTCAATAGGGAACTAACTCAAAATACCTCATTTTGGAAAACTGGATTTGAAAATGTTTTCATAAAGACATCGCTCCGATGTAAAGTTATTTTGTCCACGTATAACATAACAATAGATGCAACATGTAAGTAATTTATCAACCTATCATATCATAGGTGTAAATGGCTACATTTATTAAGTTCCAAACTGAAACATTTGACATGTTTATCCATTGAACTTTTTAAACCATTAATCAGTGAGAAATAGGTTAGGATTCAGGCGAGTTCTGTAAATATTTGTATATTACTACTGTCTGTATCCGTATTTTCTCGATAAATAAATAAAAAATATAAAGCTAAGAATGTGCTGATTTCATTATAATTCCATAAAGAATTATCTGACTACATAATTAGGACGAATTAGACTTATTTTTTATTGAAATATGAGAAGTGAGAGTTTCTTTACCATTTTTCATCATTAACTCAAAACCCAGAAATTTTTAGTTATTTCCATATTGAACTAAGGTATCGAATTGATCTGTAATATACATTAATGAATTGGCTATTTGGATATTTGATATGGCGCGCAATCCCAACAAATATCAGCTAAAGCCAACAGCTTGGCCATTCTTAGAGAAAACTTTTTTTTTAATATCAATTAATTAGCAGGTTTTCCTACTCTCCCTACCATCATTAAAAACTATGTGCACTCCACTGATAGTGAAGAGTATTAATCAATTATAATACATACTAATTAATTCATAACCTACATATTATATTTATTTATTTATTTCTTAAATTTTAACAAAAAATTCGCAAAAAAATGTAACCTTACTGGGGTACCCCGTTCTAAGGTCACATTGTACATGGTTTTATGTAAAGAATATGAATTAGGTCAAGTATATTTTAAGTTTGATAATATTTAAGTAAGATTTCGTAATTATATTAAAATATTACTAGAGGAACACGATAATGCAATAAGATTAATAAGAATTCTAAAAAATTATTAGAAAACATGCCGTGACCGTTAAACCCTGTTTGGTTGCAATATCGTATCTATATTCTTCCTTCCCATGTCCATAATCCATATCTTAATACTTTTTTTTTGAATTCGGTTAATTTTGAAATGGTTTTTATTGCTAGAGGGAGGATGTTAAATACTTTTATAGAGAAATATTGCAAATTTCTTTGTCCAAGGGTAGTTTTTGTTGTAGGTTGATGGAATGTAAGTTGTAATGTGGATGTTATGAATCGATCAAAGTTTGTATGTGTAAAGTTATTCTGATTTTTGAATGTGTAAATTAAAATATCTTTTGTATATAATTGTTTCAGAGACATTAAATTCAGGGCGTTAAAAACGTAGTCTGTAGGAGTTCTGAATCAATATCATATGTATATGTAATAATAATAATAATTGGATTACTTCTATAGCGCCGTTTTCGTGAAAAAATCACCTCAAGGGCGCTATATGTATATATATTGTCTAAACTTTTTATATGGTGTCAAGAAAAGAAGTTACTACTAAACATAAGCAAATGTCAAATTGTGAGGTTTTACCGAATAAAGAATCCAATATTTTTTTATTATTCCATTAGTAATGTTTCGTTAGTTTCTGTCTCGGAAATTAATGACTTGGGTATATGGTTTGATAAGAAGCTCAGTTTTATTAATCATATAAAAACTATATCCAATAAAACTTTGGAAATGTTGGGCTTTATTTTAAGAGTATGAAGTGACTTCAATAATATCAATACTATAAAAAAATAGTATATGTTACTAGTGAGGAGTCATACCGAATACAATTCCACAGTTTGGTCTCCGAATTATGAAGTTCATTCGCACTCTAATGAAATGATCCAATTTAAATTCTTAATGTACGTAAATTTTAGAATGGATATTCCTAGAGAATGTATAGACTACGATTATCTACTTTAATCATTAAATTCACAAATATTGTCTGAACGTAGAATTATTTGCGATTTAACGTGTTTATTAAAGATAGTTAATTCAATGTTTTGTACCCCTGAACTGCTATATTTGATTGCTGCTCACGTACCTGGTAAGACAAGATAGTACATACCATTTTATTGTGACAATTCAACTTCAGCGTCACCATATTATTCCCCCTATGCGACGGATTAACATCCGAGGAACAAATACTTCGATCTTGTTGACGTATTTGGCACATCAATGTTACAGTATAAGCTTGCATTAGTACGGTTTTTTCATCGAGTAGAGAGAGCTAGGTTATTTGAAACTATTTAATTCTGGATAAAATCGTCAAATGGTGTTTCTTTTTATATTATCTAATATAATACATATGTACCTTTTCAATGTTATTAGTAAAATTCCATGTAAAAGCCTGTAATGAGCGTAAATAAATAAATATGTGTAGTTACTAAAAATGTAACATAGGCCCAATATAACTGGTTTACTCGTGTACCGCGCAAACGTCCAGTTGTGCCCGTAAATCATTATTAATTCCCTACTATACTTCAACTTGAACTAAAATCACTGTTACTTCTCGAACACTGAATTTCTTAAAGCTGCGTCATAACGTCCATTCATAAAATCTTTAAATACCTCCGGGTCCAGGCGGGCCCCTGTGGCACGCCGCGCGGAACTAAAGCTATTAATACAAGCTAAAACACCGCTAGAACTACTCAATTCTTCAGGAAAATATTTTCTAGCGACGACTGAGTAATGGTTTTATGTTTGATATAAGATGCACTAGGAGAGAATGTCAACTGTCAAGAGACGATTTGGACATGTTGATTGCCAAACTGAGAACTCGGAACTGGAGAAGCTCATGGTCACAGGCAAAGTGTATTGACAACAGAGGAAGATACGTTGATTACTTATTGTTAATTTTTGTTTTGTAATTTGTCTATTCTTATATTATGAACATGCTCCAGTGATTAGAACATGTGAGACATGGTTTCGTCAATTTAAAAGTGGAGATTTCGATTTAACAGACAATGAACATCCTGATGCAACGAAAAAGTTCGAAGACGAGGAATTGCAGGCGTTATTGGATGAAGACCCAACCCAATCGCAACAACAATTAGCCCAAACACTTAATGTGACCCGAGGAGCAATTTGTCAACTTTTTAAAGCCATGGGAAAGATCCAAAAGTATGGAAAATGGTTACCACACCAAATGAACGAGAGACAAATCGAAAAACCATTTGTGAAATGCTGCTTCAAAGATTCGAAAGGAAATCTTTTCTGCATCGAATTGTCACGGGGGACGAAAAATGGATTTATTTTGAAATCATGGCTTTCACCTGGTGAGGCCGGCCTATCGACTCCAAGGCCAAATCGATTTGGCCGTAAGACAATGCTCTGTGTTTGGTGGGACCAGCGTGGTGTGGTGTACTTCGAGTTATTAAAACCTGGTGACACGGTGAATACGGATCGCTACCGACAACAAATTATCAATTTGAATCATGCGTTGATTGAAAAACGGCCGGAATGGGCCCGAAGACATGGCAAAGTTATCCTACAACATGACAACGCACCGCCTCATACAGCTAAAGTAGTGAAGAACACTCCCAAAGCATTGAATTGGGAAATATTATCGCACCCACCGTACTCTCCAGACCTTGCCCCGTCCGACTATCACCTTTTCGCATCGATGGGAAACTCACTCGCAGAGCAGCGCTTCGCCAATTTTGAAAAAGTCTCGTCGAATGGTTTGCCTCGAAAGAGAAATTTTGTTTTGGAATGGTATCCATGATTTGCCTCAAAGATGGGCAAAATGTATAGAATCCGATGGTCAATACTTTGAATAAAAAAAAATTGATATTTCCTTGAGAATTAAGCGTTTTCTTTATTGAAAAAACCGGCAAACTTCAACTAACACCCCTGGTACAACGTTGCGCAGAAGGCAAGGTAGAGAGTCTTTTAGGCGAAATCTTCTGCTGAGCATGTTTAATTTTTCGCTTAGAGCTCGTCTTTGCCTATCAATATCATCATCATCCATTAGATTACTGGTCTACTCACCTTTAGGATCGCACCGTTCAAAGTAGGTGCAGGAATACTAGTCGGCCCTTGACCATATCCTATGACCAACAGTGTCTGTAGCATTTTTGAGGAGTAGGGTATTGCAACCAAATTCCAGATTCTAAAAAGCTTTTACATCCACAGTCGAGAATACCCACCACTTTATAGAACCGCTTTAGGATAAAATGAAACCCTCTATCGGCTTTCACGTCAAAACTTTTTTTTACGATAAAGATTTATTACTCTTGCTTAATGTTATAATAATAATGTTTTACTATCTTCCTTTTTAATAACAAAATAACAAATAAGGATACCCTCACTGGGATTTCCCGTGTTGAGGATTTCATTTACAAAATACAAATTTACATTATATTAAATTGATGTGTCCGATGAAAAAAATAATATTATTGTAAGGTGAGGTGTTTTAAGTGCTGTCGAGTTGTTTCTATATTTAGAGTTAATACTCGTATATGTTCTATTTCAGATCTCCCTATATAACGTATCCAGTGTTTTACCTGATTTGGGATAGTGGGATTTTGTTGTGGATCTTAGTACCATAGTATAAGAAATTTTTTTGTCCAAATGTTGTGTTTATGGTTCCTTGTTCCTTTTCCTTTTATATCTAGTGTTTCTAATGTATGATTGTTGTTATTTCTTTTTTTTTGTATTTATGAATGTAAGGTTTTAAGAATATAATTGTCTTATTGACATAATGTTAAGATTGTTGAAGATTTCGTCACTTCTTGTTCTTACAGGCACTTTAAGTATAATTTTCATGATGGCTTTTCTAAAAACTCTATACTGTCCCCGAGCAACTCAACATAATTAATCGTAATATAAAATCCAAACCAACAACAACAAAAAGAAGTCCTCTCACCCAAAACCACACAACAAGAATAAGTTCCTTCCATGCATCTTTAAATGGAAGCCGGTGTACCTTTGGCTTAGCATATTTTGGTTCCAGAACCGAGAGTCAATGGAAATACTAAAAATACAGCGTTCTGTCTCTCTTTCACTGCCTGTATTATATATTGCCATTCAATTTAATTGAAATTAAATCACGAAACATGCCTACATTGCATTTCTTGTGTTCTTCTTTATTCTACAACCAGATCGCTGTTTGTTCTTTATTTATTGTCGCCTGGAAGGCTTTTACTTGTTGATACATTTATCACATAGTTATACGAAGAAGTATAATAATATAGTACATAAAACAATAATTAGAGTGTAAAAGAAGTAAATAATAATATTAATTGATAAACTAAAGTTCTTAAAAACTTAAGACAAGATTTTTGTGCATAGCGCAAAGGGTAACAATTATTTTTATAAACAATAATTATTAACTTGGCGGGTTTGCGATAAGCCAACGTAGCTCAATCGTAGAGCATCTGACCGGCAATCAGAAGGGTGCAGGTTCGAGTCCTGTCGGCGACATTTATCTTTGCTCGGAAAGGTTTTTTTTTTTTTTTTTCAATTTGGATGAGTGTTTCAGGCTAATAATTATTGTTTATAAAAATAATAATAATAATAATTGGATTACTTCTATAGCGCCGTTTTCGTGGGAAAATCGCCTCAAGGGCTAGTAGGTACAATATAAGTATCTAGTTACAGCGTAATAATTAACATATTTTTTTCAAAGGATTGGTATTCACTTTGTGGCGTTATTATCAATAAATTAATTCTAATTTACTTTGTAATCACCACTTTATTAATATATGCATGTCAACATGTTTCAAAATCGAATAATTAAACAGATTATGATAAACAACGGTTATAATTCTAAATTAATAGAAAATATATTAAACAAAAAGTTTATTGAATCTTAAATATCCACAAATAACTGATGTTACTAAACAGTGAAGAAAAATATTGTTTTAATATTTAGTTAGGATAGGTTAGGTTAGGTTAGGTTTGTTGTTCGTTTGTTGTTATTCTTCACTTTCTCCGATATTCTGTTTTGTTACAGTTGTTTTTTCATGGAATCGAATTTACGACCGCTTCGCCTATCTCTATTTTCCATGTCACCGGACGAAACAAATAAAATAAAGAAGTCCACGCACATGTCCGATTCGTTTTGCGTGAACCGCGTGAAATAATATATTTTATTTCTATATATATACATATAGCACGCAGCATGTATATACTGCTGCGTGGGCGGCACAGCACGTTGTGTAACGCCCCCTGTGTTGTTTTGTCGTTGGTTTGTTAGTTTGTCGTGTGTTTGGCGTGTATTTCGGTGTTTTGTCGAGTCGGAGAGATGCGTATTGCCGATGGCCACATGGCGGTTGATAGCCTTCGTATGTGGCAACGCTTTAAGCCGTTTTCTTTCAGCTCATGTGAAGTCAGTGATGCGGAAATCTGGAACATCCGATGCTCAATTAACTCTGAGTAGTTAATTAGTCATTTCAGGATGTGGTTCAGAATGAGTTTTTTCTTTTTCCTAAATAAAAATTTTATTTTCGTTTTTAATGAAGAATATTTTAAAATACTATTTTTTTTTTTTTACTTTTAAATCGAATTCTCTATTTTCATAAAGACATTCTATAAAGAAACATGATTTTGGTGGGATCGAGACTTGAATTAGGAATCTCCCGCTTGCCTTGTGATGCATTACCAATAAGGAACTCCAGTGAAAAATTCAATGTTTTTAAAAATATACGAGTATATTCATATTGATCAGCAAACGCCGATTCTGAATACATAACTTTTACTGAATATACGTAGAATTTATAATGCGTTAGCTTAAAAAATCATCTCATCAAAACACCTTGTTAAGTAGGTACCGCTGCATTTGGAACATCTGACTTCACGTGCGAATTCTGTTTTTGGGTTAGTATGAACGTGTTTGTATTTTTTTTAGTTTCGGCGAAATTTTAACTTAATTTCGGTGACTTTAAGCTCTATGATTGTTGTTCAATTTAAAAAAACTATTATTGGTGAAATAAATTAAAGTATTCATAAGCAAACCAATTACCAATACAGATATTATGATAATACTAATGCTCAATACTATTATTATTCTTTGACTTAAAGTTACTAAAAATCTACCTAATTTTATTACTTATGTTTAGTTATAGTTTACTATTAATAGAATATAAAATTATGTGCCGTAAAGCTCATCCTTGTTTTGACATTTGACATTCTAACCTCAAAACTGATCAAAACCGACCGTCCATAGATTTGGAGCATTTTTTGCGGACTTTGAAAAATTTACACTTATTTTAACTATGTAAAATAACTTTAGAAAAAAAAAACGAAATATACTGGTATTTAAGTTTGAACGCCATTGTTGATAAAAATTAAATGAATTGGACTGGAGTTCCTTATTGTTCTATTGAACCCAGTACAATCATTTTAATCATTACACACGTTAATGATATAACTAACAAGGCTTTAAAGATGCTTGGCTTCCTTTGCACAACGTTAATAGTATTCAAGTGTTTAGATTGTATGAGAATGCTCTATACTTCATTAGTTAGAAATCTAGTGGAGAATAATTCACCTATTTGGTCCCCTTTGTATGAAGTACACTCTAACAATATAGAACGGGTTCAGAACAAATTTCTCTGGTATGTAAACTTTGTACTCAAAACTACAACAGAAAATACTATTTATCAATCAATTGCATCTGATTACGCTGTCTGACAGGAGAGTTATGTGAGACCTAGTTGTATTGTATATAACCATTAACAACCTAATTGACAGCCCTGCCATCCTCGCCACTATTAAATTAAATGTGCTGATGAGGAACACAAGACAAACTTTAACATTTTTCTGCAACACTTACAAATCAACTATCAGTCTCAATCATTAACCAATAGGATGCATGTGGACAACAGGTTTAGAGGTGTTGTTGATGTATTTGCTGACTTCATTTATACAGTAAATCGTCATCTATACTAGCACTTTGATGAATCCTACAATATGTAGTATTAGCGTGGGTAATTCAGCGTTAATGATTTGTGTTATAATATTGTTTTGGTTTTCTATTTTATGTCACTGTTAAACGTTTGAAAAAGATTGTTCATTACTTTATTGTTTGGAATCTTTATGTACTTGTAGTTTTTGATAGATCTTTATATTATATACTAAAATCCTTATAAAACCCACGATGGGCGTATAATCAAATGAATAAATAAATGAATAACACAATATTACGTTAGAGGCATCTACAAAAAACGCTAATTAAGTTAGCAATTTTCTTCTGATAGAAAAAATCCAAAGATTGTAATTTGTACACATTGTAATCTTTATATTTAACCTGATGAAGCTACGGTAGTAGACGAAACCTTGTCGGCATTTCGTGTAATAAAAGTGGTGTGAAAAGTCGTTGTTTTATTTTAAAATAAATTTTAAAAAGCAACACTTTTTTAATATATGAATATCAACATCTTTCGAAAGCGAAGCTTTCCTCATCAGGACAAACAGAATACATTAGTTAATAATAGTATTATCATTATTGGTATTCTGTTTGTCCTGATGAGGAAAGCTTCGCTTTTGAAACATATTAATAATAATAATAGTTGGATGACTTGTATAGCGCCGTTTTTGTGAAAAATCACCTCAAGGGCGCTGTACAAATATTTCTTAACTAATTATGTACAGACAGATACAGAAAAACATACTTACCTGGCAGGTCGCTTCAGATGAACACAGTTTTAGAAAAATTTAATTTAATTATAGAGATGATAGTTTTACATGGTTATTTGTTTATTTGTTATTTTAATATGTATATATTAATAAAGTGGTGATTGCAAAGTAATTTTTAATTAATTAGGTATTTTTATAACTTTCTTGGAGAACTTGAGTTTTAAACTTACAAGAACAAACAATTCATATCAATATTTAAAATCATTAAGTGTTGGAAGTATTTTCTTCTAAAATATTTGAATTAGCGCCATCTGTGAGCGCGTGTCGCGTTTAACCTCAAATTATAATAGTTACGTCATTATCGAAACAAACTCCAGACATATTATCATATTAATTAATTCATTACGTAATGAGATCTCTGAGACGAATGTGTGGTAAAACCATGTATGATCTTGTGAAAAATATTGAGATTCGTAAAGAATGCAAGGCTGATGTAAGAGTAGTGAGAAAAATTAAGAAAAGGACGCTTAGATGGTTGGGGCATGTAGAGCGAATGAACGAAGAGAGGAGAATATATGACGCGAATGTGGATGGAAGAAGAAGCCGGGGACGCCCGAGGAAGACATGGCACGATCAAATTAATCAAATGCCATGTCAGAAGTCGGAATAACAGAAGAGAATGTATGAGGCGTTGTATGAATGTGAATGAAGCAAGAAATGTATGCCAAAATCGAGTTGTTTGGCGGTCCGTCCTCTCTGCCTACCCCTTCGGGGAAACCGCGTGATGGTGGGTTAGTTAGTTAGTTAATTAATTACGTACCTTTATATTTTCAAATATAAATTGCTAAACTTTTCAGTTAAACTAATTATGGTTCTAAATAAAACCATTTAATAAATCTTTTTCAAAACGCCTGCCAAAAAAATAAAGATTAGTATCCACCTACGTAATACAACATCATAATATATCACTCCCACTCTGCAATTGGGGCATTTTAAAAAAAATCAAATCTAGATATAAACACAGAGAAAATTTGAATAAATAATCTCCGGTGAATATTAACCAAGAAGACTAGAACGACCTTGAAAGTAATCGGGAGTAAAATGCTCAGATGACGCTGATTTATCCGCGTTTTATTTTCCAACTCTCTTGTACCAGTGGGACGGGGGACATTTAAAACACCTAGCGAAAAGTTGTCAAATAAATTAAAAATATTAAGAACAGATTTATGCATATTTATCTTTATCTCATTCTTGTGGCGCCAACTCCTTTTGGGAGTAGACGACAAACATTTTAAAAGAATAACTGTCTTTTGCAAGATGATGTTAAGAAGGGGTCCCCATCCTTCAATCAAGTTATTCTCCGTAAATAAAACAAACACTTTTTTCCATAATTTCTTCAAACGATTGGTATTCAATAAAAAAACACGTAAATTTGTTGTAGACCACTTTTATTTTATTAAAACTCTACCGGTTTCGGAAGCACCCTTCCTTCATCAGGGGAATATTATAACTAACTTATGATATAGAATATTGACAAGACATAAATTTTAGGTGTTGGAGTGGGGGGTAAGCAAAAGGGTAGGGGTAATTAGTTTTTAAAAAAATATATACATATACAATAAATCGCTCTGTTCTTCCCGGAAATCCTACAATTACCCCTACCCATTTGCTTACCCCCCACTCCGACACCTAAAATTTATATGTCTTGTCAATATTCTATATCATAAGTTAGTTATAATATTCTCCTGATGAAGGAAGGGTGCTTCCGAAATCGGTAGAGTTTTAATAAAATAGAAGTGATCTACAACAAACTTATGTGTTTTTTATTGTAAATTATGGCGAGCCACAAAGTTGATGCTTTTTACAAAGATTGGTTTTCACTTTGTGGCGTCATTATTAATAAATTTATTAAAAATGACTCTGTAATCGCCACTTTATTAATTCATACATATCATGTTTATGTTTATCATTTATCTTTACTTGACATTATTATTTTTTTAGTATTCTGATTCTTACTTTTTATGGTTTCATATGATAAGACCAAATTATATCGTGCGATTTATTTTTTTTAAATTAATTAATAAATATTTGACAATTCAAAACATTTTTCACCAATAAAATGTAGACATAATTTGTCTCGACGCCATCTATTGAGGGATTTAGCCGTTACAAGCCTTCCTCATACTAATAAAGTTGGTTGTTTACAGGTGAAATATAATAAAAAAAACAGTAATTATTGAATGAAACACTAGTATATATTGATTAACTTGGCGGGTTTGCGATAAGCCGACGTAGCTCAACGGTAGATCATCTGACCGGCAATCAGAAGGGTGCAGGTTTGAGTCCTGATGGCGACATTTATCTTTTCTCGGAAGGTTTTTTTCAATTTGGATGAGTGTTTCAGGCTAATAATTATTGTTTATAAAAATAATTGTTACAAAAAAGTTCTTTAAGTTCTAATTTATACTCCATCACCATTTTGAGAATTCTGCTACTATAATTCCATCTCGTAGGAGATGCCGCTGGAAAGTGTTTCTTTATTTTAAGGTCGAGAGCGGAAATTCTTTTGGAAGATCAGCAGAAAAATGAAGAAATACTTAGTAATATTTATATAATATCAATGACAAATAGGATTTAAACAGTAACTTCAATGTCATGCAATGTGCAGTGTTTTCTAATATATGTGTCCTGTGCGTGCAAAATCATACCATCTCAGCCTAAAACATTGTAATTTAATTAATCTGGAGTGCCCTACCAGGTAAGTATGTTTCTGTATATGTACATAATAAGATAAACCCTAGCAAGTAGTATTTGTACAGCGCCCTTGAGGTGATTTTTCACAAAAAACGGCGCCATATAAATCGTCCAAGAATTATTATTATTATTATTAATTATAGGGTGACCACATTTTTTAACAGGAAGTAGTGAGTAAATAATAATAAATAAATAATAATCAGAAAACAGTAATAAGCATATATAAGTAAATATTTTAAAGTAAATATTTATAAGTAAATAGTAATCAGTAAATAAAAATAAAAATAGAAGAATAATAATAAGAAAATAAAAGCATGTAAATAGTAAAAACCAAATATTAATAAGTAATAAGTAAATAATAATACATAGGTAAAAAATTATAATAAGTAAATAATAATAAGTAAATAATAATAAGTAAGTAATAATAAGTAAATAGTAAGTAAATAGTAATAAGCAAGTAATAATAAGTAAATAGTAATAAGTAAGTAATGATAAGTAAATAAACAAACACGTTAACTTTGCACTCTGTGTTATTTTGGAGTGATTTTTCTTAGCGAGGCAACGGAATTCAATAAGGAGTGTTGCATTATGAAATTACTCATAAGTGGGACATAATTGTAGTACTTATTTGTATGACACGCCAAATCTAGTAGTGATATATCGATGGCGAAATCAGCTTTCTTTCTAATCAGTATAGCTCACCATTCTAGGGATTATCTAGGCAGTGGATAGTCCGGACACGCATTAAAAATAACAGCATGTAGTAGAAAGGAAAATTAAAGTACTATTAAATATTTAATCAATAAATTTAAATCAATACCTTTTTCACTCTTGTAAAGTTTCTATTAAGAAAATTTCCCGTATTTGTATGTTTTACCTGTCGCTGAGAATAAATATATCAAAATCATTCAATTGCATAATCCATCCCTTTTCCGAAAACCCCATTAAATCCAGGCAAGGGCAGTTTCCCAGTTTAGTTTAATAATAGCATCCTTTGATCGTAATACCATCAAAGTCTTCCGATCTCTGGTAAGATTGAGAAGTCAGTGAAAATCTCAAACGGATGCTGTAGGGTCAACCAAAAGGTTCACCGAAGCGAACAATTAAATTTATTGTCCACCGTAAAAAAAGTCTGGTAAAAACCACTAGCGAACCTGAAAATCTGCCTCTCAATAAAGGTAAATAAATACTGCTTCAAAAAATTCAGAATTAATTTTAATAATCTATTAATTTTTTTTTTTTAAACATATTGATATCCTCAGTGGGATTTCCCATGCCGAGAATTTCATTTATAAAATATTAAATTACGTTATATTAAATTGATGTGCTTGATGAAAAAAATAAAATAATAGTAAGGTGAGGTGTTTTAAGTGCAGTTGAGTGGTTTCGGTGTTAGTCTGTATTTGGTGTTAATATATTTTCTATTTCAGATCTACCTATGTAACGTATCCAGTGTTTTATTTGATTTTTTTAATTTATTATGGCCATTGTGATTTTTAAAGGATACTGGTATTTTGTTGTAGAGTTTAGAACCTTAGTATAAGAAGTTTTTTCTCCAAATATTGTGTTTGTAGTTTCTTGTTGTGTGTGTTTTTGACTCTGAGATCTAGTGTTTCTATATGTCTGACTGTTGTGTTCGTGACATTATTTTCAATTAAATGGTTAAAAATTATTTTAATATAATTTTGTTTTGAACTACTCCAATTTAATATGATGATCAACTGGTTTCAAAAT